>JAQZBX010016369.1:9450-36604 GCA_029593785.1 Cabassous unicinctus | reverse complement strand
CCCCCCTTGCTTCTTGTGCTTGCTGTGTCCATTCGCTGTGTGTTTTCTCCGTGTCTGCTTATCTCCCCCTTGCTGTGAGGTCCCGCTGCTTCAGCCCACCGCGCTGCGCAGGCTGGCCTGCCCTCACAAGGAGGCCCCGGGAAGCGAACCCGGGGCCTCACACATGGTAAACGGGGGCTCTATCGATTGAGCCACACCCGCTTCCTCTTGTGAGGTCTTGCTGCATCAGCCCACCGGGCCGCACGGGCCAGCCTGCCCTCACAAGGAGGCCCCAGGAAGCGAACCCGGGGCCTCCCATATGGTAAACGGGAGCTCTATCCATTGAGCCACACCCGCTTCCCGAGATTAAGGATATTAAGAAGACATTGGATGAGCACAAAGAAGAATTTGAAAGCATATGTAGAAAAACAGCAGATCTTACAGGAATGAAAGGTGCAATAAATGAAATTAAAAATACACTGGAGTCATATAATAGCAGATTTGAGGAGACAGAAGAAAGGAATGGTGAGCTTGAAAACATGGCCTCCAAAAGCAAACATACAAAAGAACAGATGAAGAAAAGAAAGGGAAAAACTGAACAAGGTCTCAGGGAACTAAATGACAGCAAGGGACATGCAAACATACATGTGATGTGTATCCCAGAAAGAGAAGAGAAGGGAAAAGGGGCAGAAGGAATACTTGAAGAAATAATGGTAGAAAATTTCCCAACCCTATTGAAGGACATAGATATCCATTCTAAGAAGCACAATATACTCCCATCCAAATAAATCTGAATAGACCAACTACGAGACACATACTAATCAGAATGTCAAATGCCAAAGAGAATACTGAGAGCAGTAAGAGAAAAGCAATGCATCACATACAAGAGCTACCAATAAGATTAAGTGCCAATTTCTCATGAGAAATCATGGAGGCAATAAGGCAGTGGTATGATATATTTAAGATACTGCAAGAGAAAAACTGATAGCCAAACATCTTATATCTCGCAAATTTGTCTTTCAAAAATGAGCTTAGAATATTCACAGATAATCAGAAACTGAGAGAGTTTATAAGAGACCAACATTCTGAAAAGACCAGAGAGAGAGGCTTAGAAGAGAGTCTAGAAATGAAGATTTTATCAGTAAAAGTAACTAAAATTCTCAAAAGAGTGGTGAAAATTAAATATAACAGATAAAACTCAAAGGTCAAAGTGGATGAAATAAGAACTTTCTTTACAGTAATAACATTGAATATTAATGGATTAAACTCCCCAATCAAAAGACACAAACTGGCAGAATAGATAAGAAAACATGAGTAATCTATATGCTGTCTACAAGAGACTCAACTTAGACCCAAGGATACCAATACTTTGAAAGTGAAAGGCTGAAAAAAGATATCCCACACATGCAGTAACAACAACAACAACAAAAGCTGGAATAACTATACTTATATCAGATGAAACAGACCTTAAAATACACTAGTAATGTGCAATCTGAAGAGGAAGTTAGGGAAAAAATTCCATTTACAATAGTGACTAAAAGAATCAAATATTTAAGAATAAACTTAACCAAGGATGTAAAGCACTTGTATTCAGAAAACAACAATGCATTGTTAAAAGAAATTATAAAAAGACCTAAATAATTGGAAGAACATTCCATGCTCATGGATTGCAAGACTAAATATCATTAAGATATCAATTCTACACAAATTGGTATATAGATTCAATGCAATTTCAATAAAAATTCCACCAGCATTTTTTTAAAACAAATGGAAAACACAATTATCAAATTTATTTGGAAGGGTAAGGGGCCCTGAATAGCCAGAAACATCTTAATAGGGAAAAGCGAAGTTGGAGGACTCTCACTTTCGGACTTTAAATCATATTACCTAGCTACAGTGGTAAAAACAGCATGATACTGACATAAAGACAGACACATAGACCAATGGAACCAATCTGATGGTTCAAAAACAGACCCTAACATCTATGGTCAAGTGATTTTTGACAAGCCTGTCAAACCCACCCAGCTCAGGCAGAACTGTCCATTCAACAAATGGTGCTGGGAGAACTAGATATCCACAGCCAAAAGAAAGAAAAAGGTCCCCTATCTCACACCTTATACAAAAAATGACTCAAAATGGATAAAAAATCTAAATATAAAAGCAAGAACCAGAATGCTTCTAGAAGAAAACATATGAAAACATCTTCAAGACCTGGTGGTAGGTGGTGGATTCTTAAAGAAGATAAGAGGAAGGCTGAGAAGGACTACTGATGCTTAATGTATGTAGAAGTTTTAATTAACTTTACTGTAAAAGTATGGAAATGTATAGAGTTGATGACATCATGTTATAGTGAGTAACAGCTAGTTTATAAATGGGAATGTGGCTGGAAAGGGTAGTCTAGGGATGTAAATGTCAACTGAAAGAAAGCTAGAGAATAATCTAGGGACTGAATGATTCAGTGAACCCAGAGGTGGATGAGAATTGTGGTTGATGGTACATATGCAAGAGTATTTTTCTGTGAGCCAGACTGGATGTACATCACTACTGCAGGGTGGTGGGAATGTGGAGAAGCATGGGAAAAATACAACTGGAGTGACCTTTGGACTGTGGTTAACAGCAATACTGTAATATTCATGCATCTATGCCAAAGATGTACTGTGTTGATAATGGGGGAGTATGGAAACAGTGTGCCAAATGTACACTATGGACTGTAGTTGGTGGTAATAGTCTGATAATATTATCTCATAATCTGTAACAAATATTCCACCATGGTGTGGTGTGTTGATGAAGGGATGTTGTATGGGAATTCTACACATGTGCCTGATTGTTTTGTAAATTCACAACTTCTGTAATAAAAATATATTTTTTAAAAATAATAATAGGGTGAGTTGGGTGAAAAATACACCAAATGTGAGATATGGACCAGAGGTAGCATAAGATTTTGATGATATTCCTTCATAATTTGTAACAAATGTCTCACAATGCAAAATGTTGGCAGTAGGTTGATGTATAGGACCCCTGTATGATGTTATACATTTTTTGTTTTGTGAGTTCACAACTTTTACTACACACTTATTGTTTACGTACATTCATGTATGAACGATATAAAAAAAAATAGGGTGGGTTGGGGGGAAAATCCACCAAATGTAAGATACTTCAGTTAGTAGTAATATTTTGAGGATGCTCTTTCATCATTTGTAAAAATGTTTCACAACAATGCAAAGTATTTGTGGTGGTGTGAGGTATGAGAGCCCTGTATGAAGTTAAGCATGTTTGTTATGTAAATTCACAATTTTTACTATACACTTATTATTTATGTATGTTTATGTATGAGTGATATACTTCAGTAAATTTTTAAATGAAAATAAATAAATACACTAGAATAGTTATGCCTAACTCTCACATATTAATCATTTCTGTTAGATTATTTTTAATTGACACTGTCAATTAGTCACTCATTTTGAATTTATGATTCTGACTAAATGACATGTTCTTATCCTGTTGCATGTGTGTGTTTTAGATATTTTATATATGGAGAAATTGAAATAATCATCAATTAAGGTAACAACTCCCTAGAAATGCTAATTTCAATTTGATGAAACATTTCTTTGACTTATGTGACATATGGAATTGTATTCTTCTTTTACGTGGTATGAGAAACCTAATCAAATAGTGCTGTTTATAATTTAATGGAAATAATATCGATTCTGTCATCTATACAATTATAAAAACTGAGACTTGCATTAGTCCTTTAGAGGCACTTGGATCCAAACCACTTATTCTGGAAATTAATCACTAGGACAGGAGGTAAAATGTCTTGCCCAGCCCGTGGTAATCCAGGCCTGGTCTGTAGTCTCAGTGATTTCCATGTAGTGCCCCCCACCCCCACTCTGCTACACAGCTTCAGGACACCATGAAGCATATTCTTTGTTATACCCATGCTATGTCAGATGCAGAAACACCATTTCCCTTTCCTTCTGTGCATAAATTAATTCAGCAAATTTCACTGAGTCCATGCTATGCTCCAAGCACTATTCTAGGAGCACTGTTCTAAGAGTTGAGAATTCAGAATAAATAAAACAGATATATATCTACCCTCATGAAGCTTACATTCTAATGGTAGAAGATGGTATGGTATGCAAATTATAAATAGGGTAACCAGTAACTTTATTAGTCAGGGTTTGCCAAAGAAACAGAACCAAGAGGATCTCTCTATATTTCTATTTCTATCTCTATCTCTCTATCTAAAGAGATTTATTTTAAGGAATTAGCTCACACAATTCTAGGGACTGGTAAGTCTGAAATTGGTAGGTCACACCAGCAAGCTGGAAATTCCAACAAGAGTTGCAGTTGCAGTCTTTAGGCAGAACTTCTTCTTCTCTGGGTGTTTTGGTTTCAGTCCTTTGTGTACCCCAGAAAATTATGTTCTTAAATTGAACCTATTGTAAACCTTTGATTAAATTAGACCAATTAAGGGCCATTTGATTAGATTGCTCCAGTAGGACAAGACCCAGGGTGGGTCTTAATCCTCTTACTGGAGTCCTTTATAAATGGAGGCGTAAAAGCTGCAGACACAGAAATAGCTGCAGAGACAGGTAAGAACTCAGAAGCTGAGAGAGCAAAGGCTCTGGGGAACAGAAGCTGGAATCGATGGAGCACAGAGGCTGAGAGGAAGCCACATTAGCCAGAAGCTGAAAGAAACGAGACCTGGAGAAGAGAGGAGAGATGAGCAGATGCCAACATGTGCCTGATCACCAACAGCTGAGCTGGGAGAGAAAGTGTCTTTAGATGACACCACTACGTGCCTGACTGCCCACAGCTGCAACCTGGTGAGACAACATCTCTTGATAATGCCTTGATTCTGGACACTTTCATGTCCTCAACACTGTAAGCTTTTAACCCAATAAATCCCATTGTAAAAGTGAAATTTCCGGTATATTACTCCCAGCAGCTTTTATCAAACTAAAACACTAGGAAATTGGTTTTTTGCTCTTAGGGCCTTTAACCAATTAGATGAGGTCCACCCACGTTATCAAGGGTAAAATCCTTGACTCAAAGTCAACTGATTGTAAAAGCTAATCACATCTAAAAAATACCTTCACAGCAACATACAAGTGTTTGACCAAATAAATGGACACCATAACTTATCCAAGTTGACACATAAAATTGAACATCACAGAAGGATGAACTGAGAAGCTTACATTTGAACCAAAACCTGAAACCATGAGGTTCTCTGAGAGAAGAGTGTTCTAGGCACAGGGAAAAACAAGTGCAAAGGCCTGAGAGAAGTGTGCTTGTAATGTTTATGGAAGAGCAGGGTATAGTGTACCTGGTGCAGGATGAAGAGTAGCAGAAAATGAGATAAGAAAAAAGAAAAGGAGGGGCCATGTGGGCCACTGTAAAGGCTTGAGCTTTCACTTCCAGTAGTATGGGAAAATATGAAAAGGTTTTGAGGAGCTGAATGATAGGATTTGAATTATGTTTTTTAAAGAGCATTCTGGTTTCCCTGTGGAGAACAGACCCTAGCGGTAAACAGGAAGAATCAGGAATAGCAGTTAAGGTGACTGCAGTAATCCAATTAAGAGACAATGATGGCTTGCACTGAACTTGTAGCAGTGGAGACAGTGGGAAGTGATATTCTGTCTACAAATATTTTGGAGGTAGAGCCGTGAGGGTTTGCTGATAGAATGCATCAAGAGTGTAAGAGGAAAAGATTCAAGGATGATTCCAAGGTGTCTGGCCAGAGCAGCTAGAATGTAAGCTCCATGAAGGTACAGATTTTGATGTGGTTTGTTCACTGCTCTGCCTGGCACATTAAAAAGGTAATATTTTCAGAGAGAATGGATGAAATTTTGGGACTTTGATGGAAAAGAGTGGGGAGGAACAAATTCAGGGGAGGAAGAGTTAGGTTTCGAACATAGTATGTTTGAAGTAACTGTTAGACCTATAAGTGAAGATGTTGAATAGGCATTAAGATTAACAAGTGTGGAACTCAAGAGAAAGTCTGGGCTAGAAACATAGAGGTAGATGACCTCGATATATAGAGATAACACTTAAATCTATGAGACAAGATAAAATCACAAGTGGAGGGAACTTGCAAGGAAGATGGCAGAGTAGGGAGTTCCATGACTTGGTCCTTCCACCATAATAACTGTTAAACAGGCATAAACTGACTGAAACAACTATTTTGAAGCTCCAGAGGCCAGAAGTACACTGTACAGCATCCATGGAAAAGCAGGAGGAAGAGACTGATAAATTATGATAAAGAACTGTCAATTGCTCTTTCCACATGGTGGCTACCTATGTCAAGCCACAACTCTCACAGCAGACCACCACAGAGTCTAGTCCTTGGATAGTGGCTGGTGATGAAAAAGGAATTAAAAATCCTCTTCCCTAAGAAAAGGGGTGGCATGGCCAGTTAATGAGCATGGATTTTGATTAGTGAATTCAGATTGATGGGTCCTGGGTCTGAAGGAAGCTATTGTTTCAACCCTCCCCAGATAAAGACGGTAGCAGCCATTGTTTCAACCCATCACAGACAAGGGCAGAAGGGGTGGAGCTTCCTCGGGACTGCAGGGAAGAGTTAGCTGAAAGCCTGCTTTTGCGGGGTAGGCCAGGAAAGCTCAGCTATGAGGAGGTATCAAATAAACTTTTGGTGCCTTCCTGACCAATCCTGAGGGCACTTTGAAGCCATTCTGTGCCCCCTTCATGGGTCCCTGGCCCTATTTTGGCTGGGAAAGGCCAACTTGGGAAAGTCCTCCCAGGTTGACACTCCTACCAGAATTTGCACTACAGACAAAAGCAGCAAGAGACAACGAAAGGAATGTACAAATCTAAAAAGGTGGACAGTCTGGGACAAAGGCCTGCCAGCTTCAAATGCAGGAGAGGGAGGTTTATCCTCTGGGGTCAAACTCATGTAAATAGGGGAGCTCCAAAACAACAAGCAAAATCACAGGACAAGACAGAGGTCCAGAAAGAGAGAGAAAACCCTATACACTACATAACCTTGGGCAGACTTTCCTGATAGGGCTGAAGCTTTTATTACCAACTGGTTACAAAACCAAGAGTCAAGCCTCCCAGGGAGTAAATCCCACTGTTAACATTTTAAAATATTGAAATGCACAGTGTGCTACAAAAGAGTACAAGACAAAGAAACAAAAAATGATGGCCTATCCAAAGGAAGAGGATAAAAATACAAAAAACACCAATGAAGAAGACCAGAATGTGGGCATACTGGCCTTTAAAATAGTTATCTTTAAAATGCTTAAGGAGATAAAGGAAAGGACAGGAAAAGAATTAGAGGATACCAGGAAAATAATGACCAAACAATATGAGAGTCTAATTTAAAAGACAGAAATTTTAAAAAGAAACCAAACAGAACTACTGGAGTTGAAGACCACAATAACTGAAATAAAAAATACCCAGGAGGGTTTGAAGAGCAGGCTGGAGATGGCAGGAGAAAAAATCAGTGAACTTGAAGACAAGACACTTGAAATGAGTCAGGCTGAGCAGCAGAAAGAAAAAAGGAATATTAAAATCAAAAAGACATCTACGGGACACCATCAAGTGCACCAATACACATATTATGTGAGACCCAAAAGGAGAAGAAAGAGAGAGAGGGCAGAAGGAAGAGTCAAAGAAATACTTTCCAAAAACTTAGCAAAAGACATGACTATGCACATCAAAGAAGCTCAGAGAACACCAAACAGGACAAACATAAACAAAAATACACCCCATCATATATTGATCATACTATTAAATGCAAAAAACAGTGAGAGAGCTCTGAAAGCTGCAAGAAAAATGCAATGTGTTACATACAAGGGAGTCCCAATTTCATTGAGTACCAATTTCTCATCAGAAACCATGGAGGCAAGAAGGCAGTGGGCTGAAATACTTCAAGTATTGAAGGCAAACAACTACTAGCCAAGAATTATATACCTGGTGAGACTCTCTTTCAAAATTGAGGGAGAAGTTAAGATATTCTCAGATAAAGAAAAAGCTCACCACTAGACCTGCCCTACAAAGAATGCTAAAGTGCATACTGAAACAAAAGGACACTACACAGTGGTTCAAAGCAGCATAAATAAATAAATACCTGTGGTAAAGGTAACCATTTGGGTAATTATAAATGCCAGTATTATTGTATTGTATTGTTTGGTATTTAACTTCACTTCTTAGTTCCTATAGGTACTAAAATGCAAATGTATAAAAACAATGATAAATCTAGGCTTTTGTACATCCAATGTACAAAGATATAAATAGTCACAAGTACAAAAAAATGGTGGGGGTACAGAAGGATATAGGAAAATGTATGTGCATGCATACATTTGAATTGGTATCAAACCAAATATAACTGTTTTATATTTAGGGTGTCAAATTTTAACCCCCTGGTAACCACAAGGAAAACAGATGAAAAATATATCCAGATAGAAATAAGAAGGCACTCAATATGGTACAACTCAAGAAAGGAAATAAATATAAAAGTAGGCTTTAACAGAAGTGAGGGACAAAAAAGATATGAGTTACAAAGCCTAAATAGCAAAATGACAGAAAAAAAAATCCTGTATTATCTGAACTGACTATGAATGTAAGTGGATTAAAACCTCCAGGCAAAAGGCAGAGATGGTAGAATGGATAAAAAAGCATAGCTCAACTATATGCTATCTGCAAGACACTCATCTTAATGTCAAAGACACAAGTAGGTTGAGTGTGAAAGGATGATGAAATATATACCACGCAAGTAGTGGCCAAAAGAGAACTGGAGTGGGTATATCAATATCAGATAAAATAGATTCTAAGTCAAAAACAGTTATGAGGGATAAAGATGGACATTACATACTGATAAAGGGGGCAATTCAACAGGAAGATGTAACAATTATAAATATGTATGCACCTAATAGCAGAGCCCCAAAATATATGAAACAAATACTGACAGATTTGAAGTGAGAAAGTGACTGTTCTATGTTAATAGTAGGAGACTTTAACACAGCACTCTCAATAATAGGTAGAATATCTAGTCAGAAGATCAATAAAGAAGTACATGATTTGAATGAAACACTAAACCAACTGTATCTTACAGACATACATAGAACACTGAACCCAACGAAAACAGAATATACATTCTTCGTGAGATCACATGGATCATTCTCCAGGATAGACCATATGTTGTGTTATAAAATAAGCCTCAATAAATTAAAAAATATTGAAATCATACAAATTATATCCTCTGAACACAATGGAATGAAGCTAGAAATCAATAATAGGGAGAAAGGGAAAATTAAACAACATACTCTTAAACAACCAATGGTTTAAGGAGGAAATCAGAAGCAACATGAGGAAATATCCTGAGGCAAATGAAAATGAAAATACAACATTCCAAAACTTATCAGATGCAGCAAAGGCATTGCTGAGAGGGATATTTATAACTCTAAATTCTTACATTAAAAGGGAAGAAAGACCTCAAATCAGAGACCTAAGCTCAAACCTGGAAGAAGTAGAAAGAGAAGAGGAAGAAAAAGGAAGAGAAATAGCAAAGATTAGAGAGGAAATAAATGAAATAGAAAACAAAAAACAATAGAGAGACTCAATAAAACCAAAAAAGATCAATAAAATCAACAAATCTTTAGTAAGACTGACAAAGGAAAAAAAGAGAGAGGATACAAATAATGAAAATCAGAAATGAAAAGGGGAACATTACTACCAATCCCACTGAAATAAAATGGACTACAAGTGGATAATGTGAACAAGTGTTATACCAATAAATTAGGTAATCTAGACGAAATGGACAAATTCTTATAAAATACACAATCTACCTACATTGACTCAAAAAGAAATAGAAAATCTCAACAAACCAATTATTACTAAAGAGATTGAATCAGCAATCAAAAACTTCGCAAGAAACAAAATTTCAGGACCAAAGGACTTCAGAAGGGAATTCTACCAAACATTCCAAGAAGACTTAACTACAATTCTGCACAAACTCTTCAAAAAAATTGAAAAGGAGGAACACTCCCTAACTCATTCTATGAGGCCAACATCACCCTCATTCCAAAGCTGAATAAAGATACCACGAAAGTGTTAACTACAGACCAATGTCTCCTATAAATATAGATGTAAAAATCAACAAAATACTAGTAAATCAAAATAGCATATTTTAAAAATTATATACTAGATCAAGTGGGATTTATCTGTGGTATGCAAGGCTTGTTCAATATAATTCAATACACCACATTAACAGAATGAAGGAAAAAACTACACAACTGTATTAGTCAGCCAAAGGGGTGCTGATGCAAAGTACCAGAAATCTGTTGGTTTTTATAAAGGGTATTTATTTGGGGTAGAAGCTTACAGTTACCAGGCATAAAGTGTAAGTTACCTCCCTCATCAATGTCTGATGCCACATGTTGGAGCAAGATGGCTGCCAGTCTCTGTGAGGGTTCAGCCTTCCTTCTCCCTCTTAAGGCTCTGTGGTCCCAGCTTCTTACTATCTCAGCTGTAGGTTGGTATAAGGCTCATCTCTCTCCCCAGGGCTCATTTTTTTCCGGGCTCAACTGCTCATTTCTCTTCACAAGGTCAGCTGTGGACTATCATACTCATCTCTCTTCCTAGGACCTCTGCCATGTCTAATGAGCTGTTTCTCTTCCTTTGTGTTCTTCTCCTGTGTATTCACTTCCCAGGGCTCCGGCATCAAAACTCAAACTCTCTCCTCTGTCATGTCATTTTCTCTGTGAGCCCCCACCCACCAATGGGGCGAGGACTCAACATCCTAGTGATGTGGCCAAATCAAAACCCTAATCATAATTTAATCAAGTAAAAGTGAAACCTCCAAATCTAATACAATCTAATATGCCCAAAGGAACAGATCAGCATACAAACATAATCCAATATCTATTTTTGGAATTCATAAGCAATGCCAAACTGCTACAATGACCATCTCAATTGATGCAGAAGAGGCATTTGATAATGTAGTTCTCAAAAGACTTTATCAGGAATGTAAAAAGACAATCTACATGGTAAGGGATTAATATCCAGTATATATAAAGAAATCCTCCAACTTAACAACAAAAATACAAAGGCCCAATTAATAAATGGGCAAAAGACTTTGAACAGATATCTCTCCAGAGAAGATATACAAATGGCCAGAAAGCACGTGAAATGATGCTCAACATCATTAGTCACAAGGGAAATGCAAATCAAAACACAATGAGATTCCATTTCACACTCATTACATGGTTGCAATTAAAAAAAAACCAGAAAGTAAAAAGTGTTGGAGAGGATACAGAGATATAGGAACAATCATTCATTTCTGGTGGCAATGTAAAATGGTGCAGCTGGTATGGAATACAGTTTGCTGATTCTCCAAAAAGCTAAGTATAGAACTACAATATGATGCAGCAATCCTACTACTAGGTATATACCCTAAAGAACTGAAAGCAGGGACCTGAGTAGATATTTTCATACCAGTGTTCATAAAGGCATTATTCACAATTGCCAAAAGCTGGAATCAACCCAAATGCCCATCAACCAATGAATGGATAAATAAAATGTGATATATATATACAATGGAATATTATTCAGCCATAAAAAGGAATGAAGTCCTGATACCTGCAACAACATGGATGAACCTTGAAGATGTCATGTTGAATCAAATAAGCCAAACATAAAGGGACAAATATTGTATGATCTCACTGATTTGAAACAATTAGAATAAGCAAGTCCACTGAGTCAGAATATAGAATATAGGTTACCAGGGGACTGGGTAGGGATAAGAAATGGGATGTTAAAGCTTAAAATGTACAGGTTTCCTCTTTTGAATGATGGAAATGTTTTGGTATTGGATGGGGTGGTGTTGGTAGCACAACATTGCAAACACAATTAACAGCATTGAAATACATATCTTAATATGATTAAAGGAGGAAATGTTAGATTGTATATGGGAACAGAATATAACTTTTTAAAATATCCCATGGAACTATACTACACAAACCTAGAACTCTAAGTTAAGTCATGGACTTTAATTAATAGTACACCTATTAAAAAGGTGCTATCATCAATTGTAACAAATGTTTCACACCATTGCAAAGTGTTGGTGGTGGGGTGGTATATGAGATCCTATATTCTATGCATGATTGTTCTATAAACCCACAACATTTCTAATAAAGAAGAAAAATCACAAGTTGAAATAATGGAGATGAGAAGAGAGCCAAGGACTAGACCCTGTATTTTCAAACATGTAGTTATCAGTAGATAAGAAGAACCAAGAAAGAAGACTGAGGAGTGGCAAAAAGGTAGAAGGTAAACCCAGAGTGGGTCATCCTGGAAGCTAATGAAGAGCTTAGCTTCAGCAATACTTCCTCCAGGGAGCCTTCCCTGACCTACTCCCTACAGGGCATTGGCTTCTCCCATAACATCACCTGGTTTATCATTGTACCTGGTCCACTATTTTGTAACTTCCATTTTACTTGTCTTCCCCTCTAGGTTTGTAACTTTTGTAGCAGAGATTTATTCCAAGAGCTAAAAAAGCTACTGATACATAGTGGCTTTTTAAAATCATGTTTTAAATATCTTGGGATGCTTCCAGATTCCTGATAAGAGGAACGATAGGATGAAACTTTCCACACCAAGAAATAGACAGAAAGAAGCACTGCAAAGCCACACAAAAGACATACTATTTTAGGAAATGAAAAACAAGAACCAAAGGACAAGCTCTGCACCATTCAGCACCTTGCCTGACAATAATTATATTATCAACATGGGTGATTTGTATTGATATTTTCAATATAATATGCATGGCTTTTCACAGAGAATTTTATGGGTGTTCCTATTTTAATTCTCACAAATAACTCTCTGAGGGTAGTTACTATTATTATTTCCATTTTACAGATTGGGAAAGTGAGATTTAGTAAGTTGCCCAAAGCCACACACACTTTTTGAAAGACAGATAGATCCAGGTTACAGAATATTTTTGTCCAATTCTCAGGTCTTGCTACCATAATTCATAATCACCCAATTACAGTTTCCTTCTTTCAGTCTTTTAGAACTGCCAATTAAAGTTCTATACTTTTACAACAAAGAACAAGACATTGCTTTGTAAGTTTTGTTAATGTAACTTTAGTTTGGCAGATCTCTATATTCACAAGTTAATGAATTACATAATTGGCCCAATAAGCAGACACAGTAAAATTCCTATCTGGGGAGGGGTAAGGGAATATTTAAACCCTCCCCTAATTTTTGACACCTCCCCCCTTATTACTTTTTTTTTGAAACTGATTTTGATACCTGGATCTTGAACACAAGATATAATTTCATTTGAGTTAAGGAATATACAAATGCCAGGACAAAAAGCAATACAGTAAGTCAATAATAGCTGTTACAGGAATATATGCTAGAGAGTTCTCAGATTCTTTCTATTCTTTTCACAGTGAACTAAGTACACAGCCCTGGTGATCAAGACATCCACTGGTAAATGCTGATAGGTAGTGCAGGAGGACAGTAGAGATGCTACCTGAAGAAGATGGGCCCCTCATACTGGGGATGAGTGGACATAAGAAGACTGAAGAAGGGATGTCAAAGGAAAAGAAAGAAGTACAGAGTCTGGTGATATGGCATCAAAGAGAAGTCTAGTCCATTTAATAATCCCTGACTGCTTCTGGATAAAAAAAAAAACATGAGATTTTTCTGTCTGAATCCTATCATTTATGCTGCATAATAGACTGATATGAAAAATGCATGCACATAGTACATTATAAAACTGTGACCTGGAAACAAGTCACACCTAAGGAGGTAACCTTAATATACATAATCTTTGATCCACCAGGAAATCATTCACTTAATAAATATATATTTAGTGTATATATCTTGTTGTCGGTTTTGTTTCTTCCTAGTACCAGATGAGATCATTATGATTATTCAATGCATTTATTAAATATCAGCCATAAGTGATATTTCCTGACACTGGGGATATTTCTATGTGTGCAATTTACTTTCATCCACTGTACTGTAATAACCTTACTAAAAACAATGGTTGTTTAAGGAAAATGTTTGCCCTTTATAATATGTACACATACACATCTAGAAATGCATCAGACATCTAAGTGTTCAAGTACCTTAATAATAGGTACAGGGTCATAAACTCAATAAGGTGATTTATTTCCAAATGCTATATGGATGAGTTCTATTTATAATTGCTGTTACTACCTGGACTAGTAACTTATTTTTCAAATGTTATCATTTAGTTTATCAACCATTATCCAGCAGAGGACATCATCTCACTTTTATATATTACTGAATCTTTCCCTGAATGTAAACAAATGCTAAAAAATATAGAGAAGTCCATGTAAGAGATCTCACTTTTAATTTATCTCTCCTAAAATAATTTGTCTGTGTTCAACTTTATATCATGTTAAAATTAGATGGAATAATTAGAAACAGAGTACACACAGACAGTACACTATCTTTCAATTACCATACTATTGCCCACAGCCTCTAAAGTACCAGGAGGAGAAACAGGCAGTTCTGATCCCTGAAGCACAGTTTTTGATCCTGATGTCACTGGCTACCATTTGCTAGCCCCCTACAGCAATGCTGAGGCTAAGAAAAGCACTCTGAATATATATATTATCTCATCTGTTCTTTCACAGACCCTGAAAAAACAAGTGAAATGTGAGGCTGCAGGGGAAAAATTGAATACTCTGGAAAAATGCCCATGCTGATCTCAGGGCCCAGCTTCTCTCTGGAAAGTTTGGGTGTCATAAATTAACAGATGCTCCTCAAGATTTCATTCTTTAGGGAAAGAATTTCAATCGCCTATGTGCTTAAGTGTTACACATACAAAATTTTTATTTATTCTTCACAAACCCATTAAGACAATATCCATATTTTACAGAGAAGAAAACCAAAGCCAAGAAATGAAATGACTTTAATAATATCAGATTAGCTAATTCAAGCCCCAGTCTTTCCATGTTTTTTCCCCATAATACCACACTGCTAAAATTAAGAGGTGTAATGCTGTCAAAAATGAGTACTTGGGAATATTATGGGAAAATGGTGTCAGATTAGTCATGCAAGGCTTAGCTCTCTCACAAAAACAAGAGCCAAAAGCTGCCTGAGAGACCTGCTTTGGGGGTCAGCAGACCAAGACAGTGCTTCGCAACTCCCAGGAGGGTGAGGGACAGAGAGACGAAGAATCTGAAACAACAAACTGTGAGTCACTAAATCTCCAGGCCACAGGGAAGGGTTCTCCTCCCCCATGCCCAAGACATTAAGCAGGATTAAAACCTCTGGCTCATTGCAGCTGACTGAGAGTGGAGAGAACATCTTCCTTCCTGTAAGCTGTTACAAGGGAAAAGGGAGGGGGAGTTGGGGGCTTTTCTTCAGTGAATTCAGCCAGCAGAGCCTGCTTTGAATATTGGCTCTGGCTGGACTAAAATAAAGGAAAACAGAGAGAGATAAACCTCTGTGGAAAGCTGCACCAATCCCTGCCATCTGCTGGCCGATCTTTGAAATTGCATGGGCAAAAACTGCAACTGGGTCTCTCTGTTCTCTAGCTTCTAGGAGAAAATCTTCACCCCATTAGTGAGTCCCTGGCATGATTTTGATAACAACCTGGGCAGTTTTAAAGAATTAGGAGAAGTTGAACCAAACATCAAAGAAGAGTTTTGAAAAAATAATAACCAGAGGCAAGAGAGAAATTGGCCATCAGAGTAAATTCACCAACATATTCAGATGCCTAGATATCAGCAAAAAATTACAAGCCATACTAGGAAACAGGTCAAAGGTATAAAACAAATATCCTAAAGAGATACAGGATTTAAGATAAATTAACCAATGATGATCACACAACTCTCCTAAATCAATTTAAAGAACTTAAAGAAAATATGACTAAAGAGATATAGGATATTAAGAAGACACTGGGTGAGCATAAAGAACAATTTGAAAGTCTACAAAGAAAAGTAACAGACTATATGGGAATGAAAGACAAGATGGATGAGATAAAAAATACATTAGATGTGCATAAGAGCAGATATGAACTGCTCAAAGACAGAATTAATGATTTGGAAGACAGAACATCTGAAATGGAAAAGACAGGAGAACAGAAAGAAGAGAATAAAAAAAATGGAACAGGGTCTCAGGGAACTGAATGACAACGGGAAACCAAAAACATACACATTATTGATGTCCCAGAAGGAGAAAAAAATGAAAAAGGGGCAGAAAGAGTATTTGAGGGAAAAAATGACTGAAAAATTCCCAACCTTATGAAAGACATAAATATGAATATCGAAGAAGGACAATGCACTCTAAACAAAATAAATCCAAACAGACCTACCCCAAGACACCTACTATTCAGAATGACAAGTATCAGAGATAAAAAGAAGATTCTGAAACCAGCAGGAGAAAAGCAAAGCATCACATACAAGGAAAAGTTGATAAGATTAAGTGCCAACCTCTCATCAGAAACCACGGAGGAGAGAAGAAAGTGGTATGATGTATTTAAGATACTGAGAGAGAAAAACTGCCAGCAAAGAATTCTGTATCCAGCAGAGCTGTCCTTCAAAACTGAGTGAGTTCTAAGTCTTCACAGACAAACAAAAACTGATAGAATATGTTACCAAAAGACCAGAATTACAAGAGATACTAAAGGGAGTGCTGCAGCCTGAAAGGAAAAAACAAGGGTGTGGTGTTTGAAGAAGAGTGTAGAAATGAAGATTATTGGAAAAGGAAAATTAAAGGGTAAAAAGATAGACAATAGTACAATATGACAACAGAAAGCCAAAGGTCAAAATGGATGAAGAAGTAATGCCTTTACAATAATATTGAATTTTAATGGCTTGAACTTCCCAGTTCAAAGACCTAGGCTGATAGAATGGATTAAAAAAATGAACCATCTATATGTTGTCTACACGAGACTCACCTCAGACATAAGGATACAACCAGGTGAAAGGTGAAAGGTCTGAAAAAGATATTCCACACAACTAGTAACCAAAATAGAGCTGGAGTAGCGATATCAATATGGTAAAAAAATGGATTTTAAATGCAAAACTGTTATAAGGGATGAAGAAGTTAATCATATATTAATAAAAGGGGCAATTCAGCAAGAAGAAATAACTATACTAAATATTTATGCACCTAACCTCAGTGCCCCAAATTACATGACGAACACACTGGAAGAGCTGAAGGGAGAAGTAGATGTCTCTACAATAATAGTTGGAGACTTCAAAACACCACTCTTAGTATTGGATAGACCATTTGGGCAGAGGATAAATAAAGAAATAGAGAGCTTGAATAATGTGATAAATGAACTAGACCTAACAGACATCTATAGAACATTGCACCCCAAAACAGCAGATTATACATTCTTTTCAAGTGCTCATGGATCCTTCTCAAAGATAGACCATATGTTGGATCACAAGACAAGTCTCAACAAATTTTAAAAGATTGAAATTATACAAAACACTTTCTTTGATCATAACAGAATGAAGCTGGAAATCAACAATGGACAGAAAAAGGGAAAATTCATAAGTATATGGCAATTACACAACACACTCTTAAATAATCAGTGGGTCAAAGAAGAAATTGCAAGAAAATTCAGCAAATATCTTGAGATGAATGACAATGAGAACACAACAAATCAAAACCTATGGGACACTGCAAAGGAAGTGCTGAGAGGGAAATTTATAGCCCTCAATGCTTACATTAAAAAAAGAAGAAAAAGCTAAAATTGAAGATCTAACTGCACACCTGGAGGACCTAGAAAAAGAAGAACAAACTAATATTGAGAACAACAACAAAAATAGAATCAACAAAACCAAAAGTTGGTTCTTTGAGAAAATCAACAAAATTGACAAACACTTAGCTAGACAGACAAAGGAAAAAAGAGAAAAGACACAAATAAATAAAATAAGAAATGAGAGGGGCGACATTACCACTGACCCCACAGAAATAATAGAGATCGTAAGAGGAAACTATGAACAACTGTATGCTAAGATACTCAACAATGTAGAGGAGATGGAAAAATTCCTAGAAACACACAAACCACCTACACTGACCCTAGAAGAAATAGAAGACCTCAACAAACCAATCACAAGTGAAGAGTTTGAAACAGTTATCAAAAACCTCCCCAAGATGAAAAGCCTGGGACCAGATGGCTTCACAGGGGAATTTTACCAATCATTCAAAGATGATCTAATACCAATCTTGCTCAAGCTCTTCCAAAAAATTGAACAGGAAAGAATGCTACCAAACTCATTCTATGAAGCCAACATCACCCTAATACCAAAACCAGATAAAGATAAAACAAAAAAAGAAAATTACAAACCAATATCCCCAATGAATATAGATGCAAAATTCCTTAACAAAATACTTGCAAACCGAATCCAAAAGCACATTAAAAGAGTTATACACTACGATCAAGTGGGTTTTATCCCACGAATACAAGGGTAGTTCAACACAAGAAAATCAATTGGTGTAATAAACCACATTGATAAAATGAAGAAGAAAAACCATATGATCTTCTCTATTGATGCAGAAAAGGCATTTGACAAAATACAGCACCCTTTCTTGATTTAAAAAAAAAAAAAAAAAAAACACTCCAAAAGGGTAGGGAGAGGGAGAAACAGGTGAAATATGGGGGCATTTTCAGGATTTGGGAAGTGTCCTGAATGTCATTACAATGACAGATACAGGCTATTACATATCTTGTCATAACCTACAAAAATGTGTGGGAGAGAGTGTAAACTGCAATGCAAACTATAATCCGTGCTTAGTGGCAATGCTCCAAAATGTTTTCATCAATTGTACAAATGTACCACACTATTGAAGGATGTTGTTAATGTGGGAAAATGTGGGAGGTATAGGGAGCGGGGCATATGGCAATCCCCCATATTTTTATTTAACATTTATGTAATCTAAATTTAAAAATATGTACATATATATAAATATATATATATATGTATATATATATATTTTTTTTTAAAAACACACCAAAAGATAGGAATAGAAGGAAACTTTCTCAATATGGTAAAGTATATATATGAAACACCTACAGCTAGCATTTTACTCAACAGTGAAAGACTGAAAGCTTTCATGCTGAGATCAGGAACAAGATAAGGATGCCCACTGTCACTATTATTATTCAATATTGTGCTAAAAAATTCTAGCTAGAGCAATTAGCTAGACAAAGTAATAAAAGGCACCCAAATAGAAAAGGAAGAAGTAAAACTTTCTCTATTCGCTGATTACATGACCCTATATCTAGAAAATTCTGAAAAATCTAAAACAAAAGTACTAGAATTAAGAGATGAGTTCAGCAAAGTGGCAGGATACAAGATTAATATGCAAAATCAATAGCATTTCTATACACCACTGATGTGCAATCTGAGGAAGAAATCAGAAAAAAATTTCCATTTATAATAGCAACTATAACAATCAAATATTTAGGAATAAACTTAACCAAAAACATAAAGGATCTGTATTCAGAAAACTTCAAAACATTGCTAAAAGAAACTAAAGAAGACTTAAACAAATGGAAGGATATTCTGTGTTCACTAATTGGAAGACTAAATATCTTAAGATGTCAATTCTACCCAAACTGATTTACAGATTCAATGCAATCCCAATAAAAATCCCAATAGCAGTTTGCAGAAATCAAAAAGCCAATAATCAAATTTATTTGGAGGGTAAGGGACCACAAATAGCCAAAAATGTCTTTAAAAAGAAGAACAAAAATTTGTGGACTCTCATTTCCTGACTTTAAAGCATATTACTTAGCTACAGTGGTAAAAACAGTATGGTACTGGCATAAGGATAGATTGACCAATGGAACTGAATCAAGAACTCAGAAATTGACCCTCACATCTACTGTCAAGTGATTTTTGACAAGGCTGTTTAAACCCACCCAGCTGGGCCAGAACAGTCTATTCAACAAATGGTGCTGGGAGAACTGGATAGCCATATCCAAAAGAAAGAAAGGCCATTATCTTACACCTCATACAGAAATCAACTCAAAATGGATCAAGGACCTAAATGTAAAAACAGCAACCATAAAACTTCTAGAAGAAAATGTAGGAAAACATTTTCAAGACCTTGTGGTATGTAGCAGTTTCTTAAACCTTACACCCAAAGCACGAGCAACAAAAGAAAAATATAGATAAATGGGATCTCTTCAAATTTAAACACTTTTGCATCTCAAAGAATTTTGTCAAAAAGGTGAAAAGGCAGCCAACTCAATCGGGGAAAATAGTTGGCAATCACATATCTGATAAGGGTTTAATATCCCTGATATATAAGGAGATTATACACTCAACAATAAAGAGACAAACTATCTGATTAAAAAATGGGCAAAAGACTTGAAAAGAAAACTGTCCAAAGAAGAAATACAAATGGTGAAGAAACACATGAAAAAATGTTCCACATTACTAGCAATTAGGGAAATGCAAATCAAAACTATAATGAGATATCATTTCACACCTATTAGACTGGCCGCTATTAAAAAGTCAAAAACCTTTAAATGTTGGAGAGGATATGGAGAGATAGGAACGCTTATTCACTGATGGTGGAAATGAGAATGGTACAGCCACTGTGGAGGACCGTTTCGCAGTTAATAAGGAATTTGAATATAGACTTGCCATGTGACCTGGCAATACCATTGCTAGGTATATACTCAGAAGAACTGAGAGCTGTGACATGAATAGACATCTGCACACTGATGTTCATAGCAGTGTTATCTATGATAGCCAAAAGTTGGAAACAACCCAGGTGTCCATCAACTGATAAATGGTTAAACAAATTGTGGAGTATACACATGATGGAATATTATGCAGCATTAAAAAAATGAAGTCATGAAACATATGACAACATGAATGAACCTGGAGGATTTTATGTTGAGTGAAGCAAGCCAGATACAAAAGGACAAATATTGTATGATTGCGCTATTATGAACTAAATGGATTATGTGAAACATATTGTGTGAAATATGAATATGGTTAAAATTATATATATAAGACCATTTTTCTTTGAAGTTGAACAAATGTAGGTTAATACTTTAAAATGTTAATATCAGATCAAAAAAATAAATAAAACATTATACTAAGTGAAGGAGACCAGACATAGAGAACTACAGATTCTATGATTCCATTTATATAAAATGTAAATATAAATCAATTTATAAAGATGAAATTAGATTAGTGGTTATATAGGGCTGGAGAAGGAATGCTAAGGGGTATGGAGTCTTTCTTTTTGGAGTAATGAAATTTTTCTAAAATTTTTGAGATGATGAATGTACAACATTCTGATTATACTAAAAGCCCTTGATTGTACACTTTGGATAGATCATATGGTATGTGACCATATCTCAATAAAACTGCATAATAAACAAATAAATTATTGTGCAAGAATATTCAGAAATAGCAGCTATGTGCAGCAGGGGAAACATAGATTGCGAAGTGAAATTTTCTTTGTTTGTTATTTATTATTATTATTGAAATAATGGAAATGTTCTAATAATGATTGAACTGATGAAAGCACAACTATGTGATTATACTAAATACCATTGATTGTACACTTTGGATGAATTGTATGTCTTATTAATATGTATCAATAAATTTTATTTTTTAAAAAAAACATGAGTACTTGTTTTCAAAGGTACAAAGATGAAAGAATAAATGTTTTCATTTTCTGCCAAGTTGGAAAATAGCAGTATTTTTTGGAATAGTATATGTGCCTTAGTTCTGCTTGAGCTGGTATCACAAATACCTCACAATGGGACTGGTTTAAACAACAGGAATTTATTGGCTCACAGTTTTAGCAGCCAGAAGTTCAAATCAAGGCTTTAGTTAGAAGGCTTACTCCCTGCTGAGGTCAGTAGCATTCTAGCTGGCCTGCAATCCTTGGGTTCCTTGGCTTTCCTGTCACATGGCGATACCCTCTCGTTTCTTTTCCTGGTTCCCATGACTTTCTGTGGCTTCTCCCTCCTTCCTGTGGTTCTTTTGACTCTGGCTTCCAGTTTCTTTCTATTTATAAGGGCTTCAGTAATCCAGATAAAGACCCACCATGACTCAGTTGGCCACACCTTAACTAAAAATAACATCTTCAAGAGATCCTATTTACAGTGAGTTCACACACACAAGAATGTAGATTAAATATTAAAAACATGTCTAAATTGGGGTACATAATTCAATCCATCACAGTACCCAAAAAATTTTTTTTTCTTTTTGAAAGCTTGCCACCACAAAAGATACTGGAAAATGGGCTATATGAAGTTTGCTTTCTCAATTAAAATAAATAGCCAAATATTGAGTTATTATAGAGGTGGGGTTAGTATCCCTCCCGTATCTTTCCCACAGAATCACATATATTAAAAAGTCTTTACCCATTGTGAACCCTTTCAAAAATGAAAAAGGCACAACAATCCTAAATGAGAAGCAGACATAGTGAGATTACTGTCAGGTCACTCTGGTCTGCAGCTGTTAGAAACACTAGCCTAAGAAAATGTAATTCATAGCAATAATCACAAAATGTATGCACCTTTACATATTAAGAACATAATAATTCATATAAAACCATAGTTTAAAAAATGAAGAGGCTACTGAGTTGATCACTGCATTATTTTCCCTGAGTATTTACAGAGTACTCACAATAAAGTACACTCCTTAGCCATATACAAGGAAAATTGCCTCAGTTTCCAGCGCACTTACCATCTAATCTCCAGGCTGTCTGCACAAACATATCAAAGTTTATGACCACAAATATTTAATTTGGTTCACTTAAACTGCCCATTTGTGTATCCAATCCCATATGAACAAGAAATTTCAGCTATATTAAAACAATACTCACCAGATCATTTAGTCAAAATCTGGCAAACAAGAAACACAGAAGCTACTTGGGAGGATCTGAAAATATTAATCACAGTTCACTGGCCTTCTATTTAAGGAACTGGTGAATTGAATCAGAACTTTTTGTTGACAACCTCAGTAAACCAGTCTGATAAATGTCAGTGTCAATTGCCTTGAAATATAATAAAATATTTTAAAATAATTGTTCCTATGAGTACTTCTGAGGTATACCTATTCCTTCAAGGACAGACTTTTTACTGAACAGTCCAAGAATTACTTTTGGTCAACCAATCAAATGCACTCATTCATAGACAGCAACCTTTGATCTCTCTGAGCCCTGCACTGGATAAATCATAGCTCACCCAAAAGTGTGTACACGATCATTCTGTGATGGTTCTGAAACCATATGCATATAAGGAGTCTGAGTTATCAGTCACATGGCTTTTATACTGCTGTAGGCACTCATTACATATAAGAAATGAAAAAATACATTTACACTGTTGCATCTTTACTTCTTTAAGATATTTTCTTCATCATGACAAAAATCGTACCACAAATAGCAACACATATAATAAAAATTATTTCCTGATGTACTAAGAACTTACAAATCCATACTTAGACCAATAGCGCATCAGAACTTTCACAAATATTAATAACTATGAAAAATAACCCCAAAGAGAAAAAAATATATAATTTCATGCTGCCTTCCCAAAAAGCCTTGGAGAGACTTATTGGTGCTCAAAACCACTTGAGTTTCACAAATGCCTTAAGTGTATCTTTGTATATCACTTGAATATTTGGAATATTCAAAACATTGTTGTAATTAGTTTTCAAAGTGAAATCACAAATTGGTTAGAAATTTAATCATTATGTTAAGATAGATTTTTTTCATTTATGTGCTTCTTATAATTAACATTTTCCCATTTTCCTTTTATGAAATATTTTATAAATTATCAGGACATTTAAAAAATTTACTTCTTTTCTGATTTTACTATGCTCAACTAATTATGAAATGAATTTTATCATAAATCTTTACCATTTTTTATTCACCTTCTGGATACTAAATTATAATTATTTCTTCTTTTTCTTCTAATAGATTTATGTGTATTATCATATATATTAAATTTTCAGTTCTGTTACCTTTTTCATTTTTATTACTTTACACACTGACAATGTGCACTTCATTAAAAATATGTAATCCCTTAGCTGTGATCAAGACATAATTGCAAATCTTTATAATATAATTCATGTTCTTCATATTTTATTATCAGAACTCCCTATTCCACCTGAAACTTCAGGAGTTCCTGTCCTCTTAAATTGCAACATGAGAAGAGGGTTTAAGAATTCTTATGACAAAACCAATAATAAGCACACATGTCTGGCTTTTCCTGCCTCTTGCCATTCTTATTTAAAATATATTACTTATGTATTAACACAATATACAAGACTGAGGTTTCTTTTATTTGTATATAAAAGTGATGAACATTTTGTGATAAGATGAAGCAATAAGACACTACTGCTAAAATAAATTCTTTGACTCAGTCCACGTTTTCCTGAAGAAGATGGTTTGATACGAATAAATCAAGTCAGAAAGTTGGACTTGAAAAAAATATCAAGTGCATAATGCATAAAAGCAGAATAGAGAATAGTGGGGCTAATAAGATAGGTTTTCTTCCCAGGTAGTATTTCACAGGGGCCATTATGCTTCCCTTCATCTTTCATGAACTTTGGTAGCATTCTCCTAACTTGTCCAGAATTTACACAGTCCCTTTGGGAGTTCCCAAGGTGATGGCACCAACACAATTTACTAGTTTGGAGGTGGGAGGGATAAGCAAGTGTGATGGAGGCAAATGAAATCATTCTGCAAATGTTTATTGGAAAGTTGTAGTGATAAGTGATCATTGCAGTCAGGTGATAAACTGCTTAGCACCATCATCCAAAAAAATTTAAGACGAGGCCAATAAATTATATTTGTAAGTTAGTCCTTTCTGCCAAGCAAGAGATAAGTGAGATCACTCAAAATTATTTTCTCCTGCATACAGCCCTTTCTACTTTGTCTACACAAAATACCTCTTTAACTGAACCAAAGTCTATCTTAAAAGAAAGGGTAAAAACACTCAAAATATTCAAATGATCAACAACTCAACATTTTTCCTGACACTTATTTAAAAAATTCACCTCCAAAAGGCAAACTTCCTCAAGTTTAGAACACCTTTTCTCTCTCCATTGTTCTTATACTCTTAAAATAAGGCTCTCAAGTAGGTACTTCCTATCATCTTCTTACATTCTTGACTGTCAGTGCTCTTAACTGCCTCACTCTTTCTCTGTCCTTACTTGTTCTACATTATGATATACATGGGTTCTTACTCCTACTGAGTCAATTAGATAGGACACTAATTCCTTGGGTCTTGACTATCTGTTTTCCATTCCTTTTGAGCATCATGAAGGCAAATGTCTTGTACGCTTTTTGTACCACTATTTTCTCCGGAATGTGGAGTCAAAAATAAATAAAAATGTATTGGTTCTATACCTTCCACGATTCCATAGCAACACACACACACACACACACACACACACACACACACACTCCTTCTTTACAAAGGACTTGTAGCAGTTGACCTGTTGTTCTCTTTGTAGCTTTTTGTGGATATCAGAAAAGATCATGTTCTTGAAGCTAATCCATGCCTGTGGGTATGGGCCCTTTGATTGGATTGGATTCAGTTGATGGGCCTTTGATTGCATTACTTCAATGAGGCATGACTCAGGGTGGGTCCTGGTCCTCTTGCTGGAGTCTTTTATAAACAGAGGATTGAAAGCAGAGACACAGAGAAAAAGCCACAGAGACAGAGAGAAGAAACACAGGAGCTCAGAGAGGAACCCAGGGGACAGGAAGCCACAGACAGAGCAGCCAGAAACTGAAGCAATGAGACCTGGAAGAGAAGCAGACGCTTCCATGTGCCTTGTTATGAGGAAGGAGTCCAGGATCACCTGCAGCCAACCTTTGGTGAGACAGCATCTCTGATGATGCCTTTATTTGGACATTTTCACAGCCTGAAAACTGTAAGCTTTCAACCTAATAAATTCCCATTATAAAAGCCAGCCCATTTCTGGCATATTGCTCCCAGCAGCTTTTAGCAAACTAAAACAGTTATCTTCCCTGAAATTTCAAGCTGTGGTGGGTACCCCTATGAGAATCCATGGTACTCTGCACTCACCTCTATAATATTGTCTAATTGTCTTTTTATTCCACTGTAAGATCCTCAAGGACAGAGCCTCTGTCTTTCACTGTTATTTCCTTAGCATCCAGCACAATGCCTGGCACACATAAAAACTCTACTTTTGCGAAATGCATGTACAAATTTTAAAACTTGCAGTAGCTCTAATGGTATGACGGCAATGGCTCCAACAGGACAGTATAGGAACTATGCTACAGAAAGGAGGAGATCATGTCTGGTACAGGATCTGTATCCTTGCTTTGCCAGAGAACCCAAGGTTAGAGCCTATGGCAAGTAGAATAATGGCCCCCCAAAAATGCCAATATCCTAATCTCTGAAACCTGTGAATATGTTACCTTATAGGCAAAAGGTACTTTGTAGATGTCATTAAGGTTAAGGACTTTGAGATAGGGAGATTATACCAGATCATCCAGGTAGAGTCTTTCTAATCACATAAATCCTTAAAAGGGGATAATCTTTCATGTCACAAAGAGATGTAACAACAGAAATAGGATAAAAGAGATGCTTCATTACTGATTTAAAGATGGAAGAAGGGGGTCACATGCTAAGGAATGTGTGGGGACCTCTAGAAGTTGGAAAAGTCAAGGATGCAGATTTTCCCCAGAAAGGAACACAACCGTGCTGACACTTTGATTTTTGCCCAGTGAGACCTATGTAGGACTTCTGCAGAAGTGTAAGATAATAAATTTCTGTTGTTTCAAGCCACTAAATTTGTGGTAATTTGTTTCAGTAGCAATAAGAAACTATTACAGAGTCTGAGGCTGCTTTCTGAGAGGTGGCATCCCATTGTTGCTTAGAATAAAATGACTTCAGGTCCTGGGTTCAATCCCCGGTACCTCCTAAAAAAAAAAAAAAAGGAATAAAATAACTTCAAAGGGTTTTTAATAAAACAACCAAAATAAGCACATTGACAAAAGCATTGATTCCTTATTTTGGTAAATATCTAGATATATCCAAATATTGACTGAAGATATCCCTCAAAATAATATATCTTTACCTATACCTGCTCATCCTACTTACTTTAGAAAGAGTTTTATTTGGACTGAAAAAAAATGATTGAATTGTTTAACCTTACCCAGAGTTAAGTGGACTACAAAGAATATTGATACATCT
>JAQZBX010016368.1:0-36553 GCA_029593785.1 Cabassous unicinctus | reverse complement strand
GTCTTGAGATATTTATTGATTTCTCTTGTAATTTCTTCCTCAACCCACTGAATATTTGAGTGTATTGTTTAATCTCCATATGTTTGTGGATTTTTCCTTTTTCCATTATGATCAGAGAAAATGATTTGTATGATCTCAATGTTTTTAAATTTATTGAGATCTGCCTTATGTCCTGGAGAATGATCCATGGGCACTTGAGAAGAATGTATAGTCTGCTGTTTTGGGGTGTAATGCTCTATAAATATCTATTAGATATAGTCATTTATCATATTAGTCAAGTTCTAAATTTCTTTATTTATCCTTTGTCCAAATGTTTTACCTAATGCTGACAGTTGAATATTGAAGGCTCCAAATATTATTGTAGAGAAATTTCTTTCTCCCTTCAGTTTTGACAGTGTGTTTCTCATGTATTTTGGGGCACCTATGTTAGGTGCATAAATATTTATTTTTATTTCTTCTTGGTGAATCCTCCCTTTTATTAATATATAGTAACGTATCTCATCATTATAACAGTTTTGCATTTAAAATCTATTTTATCTTATATTCATATCACTACGTGCTCTTTTTTTAAATTGCTATTAACAAGGAATATCTTTTTCCAAACTTTCACTTTCAGGCTGATTGCGTCTTTGTGTCTAAGGTGAGTTTCTTGAAGACAACAAATAGATGGCTCACTTTTAATCCATTTTCATCAGTCTGTGTCTTTTACTTGGGCAGTTCAGTCCATTAACAGTCAGTGTTACAATGAAAATAGTCTTGCTTCATCCATTCTAACCACTGGCTTTCTGTTTTCATATCTTACTATTTTCTGTCTTTTAATCCTTTCAATTTCTTCACTTATGTTCTTCATTTCTACACTCTTCTTCAGGGCTCTTTGTCTTTTCCTATCAGGCTGTAACACACCCTTTAATATCTCCTGTAAGTTTTATCTTTTAGTAACCTACTCAGTTTTTGTTTGTCTGTAAAAGAATTTAAACCTGCCTTCATTTCTGAAGTACAGATTTGATGTAAAAATAATTCTTACCTGGTAGTTTTTCTCTTTTAGCACCTTAAATATATCAAACCACTGCCTTCTCACCTCCATAGTTTCTGAAGAGAGATAGGCACTTAACCTTTTTAAGGCTCTCTTGTAGGTAATACATTGATTTTCTCCTGCAGTTCTCAAAATCCTCTCTATCTTTGGACTTTGACAATCTGAATAGATGTCTTGGAGTAAGTCTATAAGGATTTATTCTCCTTGAATTGTGTTGTCCTTCTTGAATATTGATATTCAGGTCTTTCATAAGGGTTGGAAAATTTTCAGTCAGTGATTCCTCAAATATATTTTCTACCCTTTTTCCATTCCCTTATCCTTCTGGGACACCCATATTTAATGTGTATTTTTGTGCATTTTGTGTTGTCATTCAGTTCCCTGAGACCCTGTTCAGTTTTTTTTATTCTTTTCTCTGTCTCTTCTATCTTTTCAATTTCAAATGCCTATCTTCAAATTCAATTATTCATTTTTCTAACATTTCAAACCTGCTGCTATATGCCTGCCTTTTACGTATTTATTTTAAGATTTATTTTATTTATTCATTTCTCCCCCCTCATTGTTTTTGCACTTGCTGTCTGCTCTCTCTGTGTTCTTCTGTGTCTGCTTATGTTCTCTTTAGGTGGCATGGATAACCAATCCTGGGGCCTTCCAGAGTGGGAGAGAGACTCTCAATCTCTTGCACCACCTCACCTCCCTGGTCTGCTTCATCTCTTATTGTCTCTCCTCTCTGTCTCTTTGTATTGCATTATCTTGCTGTGCCAGTTCTCTGTGCAGTCCCGCACTTCTGCATGGATCAGCACTCCTGCATGGGCCAGTTCTTCTGCACAGAGCACCCCTCCTGTGTGGGCCAGCTCCTGGGGCTCTCTCTAGGGCCTATCATCAGTTCAGGCTGTACCCACATTACCCATATAGAGAGAGCTGTATGAGCCAGCTCTCCACTCAGGCCAGATCACCACATGGGCCAGCTTGCCTTTCACCAGGAGACCCCAGGAATCAAACCCTGGACCTCCTGTATGGTAGAAGGGAGACCAATCACTTGAGCCACATCCATTTCCCTCTAATGTATTTTAATCTCATCCATTGTGTCTTTCATTCCCAAAAACTCTGTTATTTTTTTTTGCTGGCATTCAAATTTTTCATTATGCTCACACAGTGTCACCTTAATATTCTTGTGCTTTTAGTCTTATTTTCCTTCATCTCCTTAAATTGATTAAGGAGGCTTTTTGAACATCATTTATTAGTTTTCTTAAATCCTGAGTCTCATTTAGATTCTTGCCTTGTTCCTTTGTGTGGGCCATATCTTCCTGTTTCTTAGTGTGGGATATCTTTTGTTGATAACTTGGAATCTGCTTATGCTGATGGTTTTGCTCTGTTGATCCATTGTTCTTGTCTAGTGGTTTTATTTCACAGCTTTTCTTTGATTTTTGTTTTTTTTCCTAAAACTTTAATATTGTCATGTTTAAGTAGTCAAAACTGTGACAGGGAGCTGCTACTGGGGTCTGATCAGGGCTACTTTGCCTGGGAAAAATCAGGAGAGACCAATCTGTTTTTCTCACTTCCCCAGCAGGCCAGGAAATGAGGCTTCTCAGCAAACCCTTCTTTGTAGATGAGTCCTTCAATTTCCACTACCCATTCTGAGCTAGTGAATTATGTTAGTTACATTCACAGAAGGGAAACCACAGTCAGTCCTCCAATGCACCCTCCCTCTTCTCTGGGAGGTATCTGTCCCTCCCCCCTCTGTTGGCTACTCAGCCACAGGTTTTACTCAAGCTGTTCACTTTGGGAGTGGGGATAGGTGTCATTCCCATTTGCAGGGGTCTCAACACAAGGTTTTCCCTTTTGTCTCATTGTCTCTTCTTCCCCAGTTGCTTCCAGATGAGTGCATGGCAGTTTCCTGGCCTGAAGATGTCCCCAAAGTGGCTCCCTCAGACTACTTTTATGCCTTCTCTACTATTTTGCAAAAGAACTGCAATTTTATGTAATTTTAATGTGCTTATTTATTTTTATACATCTCAAAGTATTTTCTGATTTTCCTCATAGTCTCTGTCCTGGGGCTCCTGAGGCTCTCTCTAGGGCCTATCATCAGTTCAGGCTGTACCCACATTACCCATATAGAGAGCAGGTAATGTTAAGCTACAATCCATTTATTGGCTAGGGGAAATATGTGAGGAAAACTGGACAGGTAAGAAGGGAAGGGATAAAGAGCAGACAAGGGAAATGAATAGAGGAGGTGTGGATCAAACAATACAGTTTGGGGAATTGGTGAGATATAGAAGGAGCCAAACTCCATGTAGATTAGGTGATTCTGTCTACAAGCCCTTCTGAGCTGTGGCAGGAAATTTCTAGAGCAGGTCTCAAGGTTCCCTCTCACCTTGTCACCTTTCAGGAAAACCCAGTTTGGATAACATTGCCATGGAGAAGACAAAGCCCCCAATCAAGTGAAGAGGTTTCTTGCTAATTCACAAAACCCAGTGTCACTTCATAAGCAAACAGCAGTGCTCATTGGCTGGACTCTGAGCCTCTCACTTACTCTACAAGCCATGTTATAGGACAACAAATAGAAGTTCAAGGTTAGGCCAAAAGCCTGATTCTTCTGGACCTCCAGGGAAAGTGTGGGATGCTTATCAATGGAATTTAAATGAGGACAGTCCATTTCCTAATCTCACTCTACTGGGCTCCTCTCTGCTCACATCCAGGACTATCTGCCTCCTATGATTCTGTGTGGCATGTAAATGTTCAACACTGAGAGTTTGAGAAAAGAAAACCAGATAACTTCACATCATCTGGACCACTACCAGGTTTATCATACCTAAAGCCTTCATGAATCTATGCAGCAATGAGAGAATTGAGTGTTTTGCTAATGTTAAGGAGAAGCTCTGTACTTCTTATTGTCACCTAACCCTCTCTACCAACAAAGTCACACATCCACACATACACAAATAGTCTCAGTGTATAATGTATGCCTTCTGGCCAATCCTTGACCTATTTTAAGTAGCACATGCCATCCTGGAACAGAATGTTCACATGAAAAGTGTGGGAGGAGGGCAATCAAGTGTAGTTCGAGGTCAACCTTCAGGATGTGAGATAGTAGGATGGGGATTTATTTTGTGCCCTGTGACATTAGAGCTTGGGGGGTGACTGCTGTGACATTAGGGGCACTCAAACCTAATCTTCCATATGCCAGAGAGTCTAATCTTCATCTTCTTTTTAAATATTTTATTATAAAACTTTTATTGAAATGTGTCATTCATACATGAATATACATTAATAAAAATGTATAGCAAAAATCAAACATGCATATTGTCATACATGCCTCACATACATCACCCCACCAGCAAGACATTGCATGGTTGTGAAATATTTGTTGCAAATTATGAAAGAGCATCATTAAAATATTAATACTAACTATAGCTCATATCTTATATTTGGTGTATTTTTCTCCAATCAGGTCAATTATTATCACCCAGTATTAGTATCACATATTTGTTATAGTGCATGAGAGAACATTCTCACCTTTGTTTTGATAACAACAGTCCATTTTCCACCACAAGATTCACTGTGTTATATAGTCCCATGTCTTTTACAATCCATTCAAAGTGTACACTAATTGGCTCTCATTTTCATCACAGAATTGTGCTGTCATTACTGAAGTCAATATTAGAATGTTTTCATTTGTCCAAAAGGAAAAATCCCATACCTCCTTACATTTCACCAAATTTTGGCCCTTAAAATTGATATAATATCCTCTTTGCCTTGCTGCAAAAATATTACAATGTTGCTGTTAATTATCATCCATAAATTATATTAGTTGTAATTTTCCTGTGTATTCTTAACACTTTGTAAAAGAAGAACTTTCTTATATTATACTATTAACCAAAATCTTCATCCACCACCAATATCACTCTCATAGCCCATAGATTATCCTTTAGCTTCCTTTCAATTGACATTTATGTCTATAGACTACCCCTTTCAGCCACAATCACATTCATAAATAGCAGTGTTAGTTATAATCACTATAATGTGTTGCCATTAACTCTATTAATTCCTACACTTTACAATAAACCTTATTAAAAGTTCTACATAAATCACCAGTTCCCATTCTCAATCCACATTCTATGTCCTAGTAATCTATGCTTTAGAGTTTACCTCTGTGAGCTTACTCATTATATTTGGTTCATATTAGTGAGATCATTTTATATTTGTACTTTTGTGTCTGGATGATTTCACTCAACATAATGTCCTCAAGGTTCATCCATATTGTCATGTGGATCCCAATTTCATTTCTTCTTATATCTGAATAGTATTCCATTTTATGTTTATACCACATTTTGTTTATCCATTCATTGGTTGATGGACACTTGGGTTGTTTCCATATTTTAGCAGTTGTGAATAATTCTGCTATGAACATTGGTATGCAAATGTCAGCTCATGTCCTTGCTTTCAGGTTTTATGAATATATTCCTAGTAAGGGGATTGCTGGATCATAAGTCAGTTCTATATTCAGCTTCTTGAGGTATTGCAAAACTGTCTTTCACAGAGGTTGCACAATTCTACATTATCACTAATGGTGAAGAATTGTTCCTATTTCTTCACATCTTCTCCAACACTTATAGTTTCTGTTTTTTAATTAATGGCCACTCTATAAGATGTAAAATATTATCTCATTGCAATTGTGTCCTGCATTTCCCTAATAGCTAGAGATGTTGGACATTTGTTCAAGTACATTTTAGCCAGTTGAATTTCCTCTTTGGAAAAATATCTATTCAAGTCTTTTGTTCCTTTTTAAAATTGGGTTGCTTTTCTTTCATTGTTGAGTTGTATGATCTCTTTATATAACATGGATATAAACCCTTTATGGATATGTGGCTTCCAAATTTTTTCTCCCATTGAGGGCGTGGTCATTTTACTTTCTTGACAAAGTCTTTTCAAGAACAAAACTGTTTCATTGTGAGGAGGTGCTATTTATTTTTCTCTCATTGCCTATACTTTGGATGTAAGGCTTAAGAAACTACCACCTACCACAAGACTTTAAAGATGTTTTCTTACATTTTTTCTAGGAGTTTTGTGGTTATAGCTTTTATATTTAGGTATTTGATCCATTTTGAGGTAATTTTTTATATAAGATGTGAAACAGGTGTCACTTTTCTTTCTTTTGGATATAGCTATCCAGTTCTTCCACCACCGTTTGTGAATAGACTGTTCTAGTCCAGCTGGAAATGCTTGATATTTCAAAAATCACTTAGCCATAGATGTGAGATTCTATTTCTGAGTTCTTGATTCACTTCCACTTGGCAATATGTCTATCTTTAATCCAGTACTATGCTGAGGATTTTGTTGTTGTTGTTGTTGTTGTTATTTTGTTCTTTTAGGAGAACTGGGGCTTGAACTTAGGACCTTGTACAGGGGAAGCAGGTGCTCAGCCAATAAATGGAGCTTGTACATGGGAGCTACATTTGCTTCCCATGCTATTTTCACCACTGTAGCCAAGTAAATGATTTAGAGACAGGATGTGAGAATCCTCCAAATATATGGTTTTTAAAAAAAGAAATTTTTGGCTATATGGGACCACTTACCCTTCAAACACATTTGATAATTGGCTTTTCCATTTCTTCAAAGAAAGGTTGTAGGGATTTTTATTGAGATTGCAGTGAATTTGTAATTCAGTTTGGGTAGAACTGACATCTTTGTGATATTTAATTTTCCAGTCTATGAACACGGAATGTCCTTCCATTTATTTAGGTCTTCTTTGATTTCTTTTAGCAGTGTTCTGTGGCTTTCTGAATACAGGACCTTTATGTCTTGGATTTAGTTTATTCCTAAATATTTGATTTTTTAAGTTGCTATTATAAATGGACATTTTTCCTGACTCCCTCAGATTGCTCACTAGTAGTGTATAGAAATTCTACTGGTTTTTGTGTATTAATCTTGTATCCAGTCACTTTGTTGAACTCATCTATTTTATTAGATTTGTTGTGGATTTTTCGGTATTCTCTAGGTAAAGAATCATCATCAGTTAATAGGAAAAGTTTTACTTCCTATCCTATTAAGGTGTCTTTTATTTCTTCTTCTTGCCTAATTGCTCTAGCAAGAACTTCTAGCACAATATTGAATAACAGTGTTGACAGTGGACATTCTTGTAATGTTACCTATATCAGCAGGAAAGCTTTCAGGTTTTCACTGTTGAGTACAATGTTAGTTGTGGTGTTTTCATATAAGCAATTTCTGTTGAAAAATCTTTCATATATTCTGATCATTTGAAGTATTTTTTATCAAGAAAGAATGCTGTATTTTTTCAAATGCATTTTTTGCATCAATTGAAGTGACCATGAGATTTTTCTTCTTCAATTTATTGATGTAATGTATTACAACAATTGATTTTGTGTTAAAGAACCCTTGCATACCTGGAATAAAACCCAATTGATTGGGATGTATAATATTTTTAATGTGCTTTTGGTTTGGTTTGCAAGTATTTTGTTGAAGATTTTTGCACCTTTATTCATTAGAGAAATTTATCTGTAATTTCCTTTTTTTCATATTATCTTCATCTGGCTTTGGTGTTAGGGTGATGCTGGCTTCATAAAATGAGTTTGGTACCATTCATTCCTGTTTAATTTTTTGGAATAATGTGAGCATGGTTGACATTAGAACATCTTTGAACAATTGGTAGAATTCACCTGTAATGCCATCTGGTCCTGGGTTTTCATTTTTGGGATATTTTTTTTTTTTGATGACTGCTTCAATCTCTTTACTTGTGATTGGTTTGTTGGTCTTCTATTTCCTCTAGGGTTAATGTAGGTTGTTCATGTGTTTCCAGGAATTTTTCTATTTCATCTACATTGTATAGTTTGTTGGCATAGAGTTGTTCATAAGATCTTATGATCTGTCTCATTTCTGTGGGTATAGTGGTAATGACACCCTCTCAGGTCTGATTTTATTTGCATTTTTTTCTTTATCTTTCTCAGTCTAGCTAAAGTTTTGTTGATTGTGCTTTTCTTCTCAAAGAACCATCTTTTGGTTTTGCTGGTTCTTGCTATTTTATTTTTCCTCTAAATTTTCATTTATTTCTGTTCTGGTCTATATTATTTTTTTCCTTTGGGTTGGTTTGTGATTAGTTTGCTGTCCTTTTTCTAGTGTCTCCTGGTGTCCAGTTAGGTCTTTGATTTTAGCTCATTCTTCTTTTTTAATGTAAACATTGAGGGCTATAAATTTCCCTTTCAGCATTGCTTTTGCTGTATCCCATAGGTATTGATATGTTGTGTCTTTGTTTTCATTTGTCTCAAGATATTTACTGATTTCTCTTTGTAATTTCTTCTTTGACATACTGATTATTTAAGAGTGTGTTGGTTATTCATATTTTTGTGAAATTTCTTTTTCCATCTGTTATTGATTTCCAGCTTTATTCCATTATGATCAGAGATAGTGCTTTGTATAATTTCAATCTTTTTACATTTATTGAGACATGCCTTGTGATGCAACATATAGTCTATCCTGTAGAATGATCCATGAGCACACAAAAAGAATGTTTATCCTTCTGTTTTGGGGTATAATGCTACATAAAAGTTTGTTAGGTCTAGTTCACTCATCATGTCATAAAAGCTTTCAGTTTCTTGATTTGTCCTCTCTCCACATGTTGTTTCCAATGCTGAATTGTGTATGAGTTCTCCAACTATTATTATAGCAATAGTTTTTCTTCCTTCAGCTTTGCCAGGGTGTGCCTCATCTATGTTGGGGTACCCAGGGTAAGTGCATAAATATTTTTATAGTTATTTCATCTTGGTGAATTGCCCCTATTATTAAAATATAATGAACTTCTTTATCTGTTATAACAGTTTTGTATTTAAAACTTTTTCCCCAATATTAGAATCACTACCGCAGATCATTTTGGTTATTTGCATGGAATATCTTTTTCCAACTCTTACTTTCACCCTGATTGTGTCCTTACATCCAGGGTAAGTCTCTTGTAGATAGCATATAGATGACTCATTTTTAAAAAAATATCTATTCTGTTTATGTCTTTTGATTGGGAAGTTTCATTCATTAATATTCAATATTATTACTGTAAAGTAATTACTTACTTCACCCATTTTTTCCTTTGGCTTTCTATTGTCTGTCTTTTTAGCCTTAAGTCATCCTTCCTAATTGTATTAGTCAACCAAAGGTGTGCTGATGCAAAGGACCAGAAATCTGTTGGCTTTTAAAATGGGTATTTATTTGTTTAAAGGCTTACAGTCCAAAGGCCATGGAAGTCTAACTCAATGTACCATAAGAGGTACTTTATCACCAGTCATCTGCCATGTGTTGAAGCAAGATGTTGGGTGATCTCTGCCAGATCTTTCAGAGCTTCTTAAATCAGTCTCTGGAATATGGCTTGTTTCTTTCTGGGATTTCTCAGCTGCTCCACTGCACTGTTATCTTCTGCTGAAAACTATCAGTTGAATGACTCTTCTCTTCTTGGGACCCCAGTATCAAACATGGCAGAGCTCTTTCTCTCTTCTCATGTGTCATCATCTGAGTAAGTGTCCATTTATATCAGCCCACTAAGGAGGTGAGGACTCAACCTGAGCCATGCCCTACTGAAGTGGTCAAATCAAAGCCCAATCTTAACAGGTAATCTAATCAATACACATCAACTGAATCTAATACATTCAAAGGGTGACACATCCAGAGGAATAGATTAGTTTACAAACATAATCTTTCTCTTTTGGGGATTCATAAATAATCTCAAACTGCCACACTAATAATTTTCATTTGTACACTCTTCTCTAAGTCCCTCAGCTTTGTTTTTTCATTTCAGGCGACAGCCCTTTTTAGATCTGGTCATTTGGTAACATGTGCATGAAAAGGAATAACTCTTGAATAGATTTTTGTTCATCTCTGAAGACTGTAAATTTCCCCTCATTTTTTAAGGACAGTTTTGACAGATGAAGAATTCCTGACTGGCCATTTTTCTTTCAGTACCTTAAATACATTATTCAACTTTCTTCTCACCTCCATAGTTTTTGAGGAGAGGCCAGCACTTAATCTTATTGAGGTTACCTTTTATGTGATGCATTGTTTTTCTCTTGCTGCTTTCAGAATTCTCTCTTTATCTCTGATATTTTCATTCTGAATAGGTGTCTCAGAGTAGATCTATTTGGATTTGTTCTGTTTGGAATGTTCTTGGATATTGATGCTTCTGTCTTTCATAAGGGCTGAGAAGTTTTCAGTAATTATTTCCTCAAATATTCTTTCTGCCCATTTTCCAATCTTTTCTCCTTCTGGGACAACAGTAACATGTATATATGTGTGTTTCCTGTTGTCATTCAATTCTCTGAGACCTTGTTCCATTTTTCCTATTCTTTATTCTTTCTGTTCTGTCTTTTCAAGTTCAGATGTTCTTTCTTCAATTTCAGTTTTTCTTCAGCCATTTAAAAATTTTTGTTTTATGCCTCTACTATATTTTTTCAAAATCAAATTTTATGAAAAATTAAAATCTATTCAAGAGTTATTCCTTTTCATGCACATTTTATAGAATAATAATTAACATCATATAAATGAATACCTGGGTGAGTGGGCTTTAAAAAAGATTCTGAATTATAACAACACTGAGTCAAAAAATAGTAACACAATACAGCAGATCATTCACAAAAGTGTCAAAGACATACAAAATATTTACAGGAGACTGACAAGCAATGATGTTAAGTTTTGAGTGTATTTAAAGAAGACCAAATATAGTAACAACACAGTTCTCATTTTAGTATTCAAGAGGTTTTTGAAATTCTGCAATTCCTGACAATTTTTAAAACATTAAGAGAACTGCTTACAACTGGGAAGAGAGACTCCAAATAGTCTTTTTTCTCCTTGCAGTGACACATTTAACCCCAATGCTTAGTTTATAAGGATTGAGTCTCCATCTTCACCCACTGTGATCTGGTAAGGGGAGCTTCCATGTAGAAGGAAAGGGGAAGCAGAGTCAAGGACCTTAGCAAAGGTTCCTGTTCCTCCCCAGTACTTATGATACAGAGACCAGCCCTAAGGATACCAGTGGGACCACTTCATGCAGAGGTCTGGTTTCAGTTCCTCATACAAGTAGCAGAGGTTGGGAAATGACACTTGCAAGAGGGCACTGATTCCCCATTTGTGTTTTTACTTGGCCAAATCTGCTCTTTTTTCACCCTGAGACTGAGATCCTCTTGAGGTCCCAGTGCCACAAAATCTGAAAAGTAAGGTAGGAGAGAAAGGGGTTGGATGTCAGATCTTCTTCTGAATGGAAAACGGGCTTCTTCTAACACTTAGTGTCCCCTACTCACCAGTTGTGACTTATGAATGATGCATGAAGGTGGGTGGGGGTTCTGAAGGAGAAGCAACTACACTGTGGCAGTATCCCTTGGAGGGTTCAGTGGGTTTTTCTTTCATGAATCTATGTTTACAGAAGAGGGAAACAGTTCTCATTCAGATTGTGTGTTTATGGGGATACTGGACATAATGATAGGCATGAAAACCTTCTACAAGCCATCCCTTGGTTGGGAAGATTTAAGTTTAAAAATGCTCTTTTGACCAGCATGTTGGCTAAAGGAAAATATGTTTTACCTTAGAAATATTGGAACATCTGATAGGTTGGGAGTGGGGCTTATTTGAATTTTAATCAGTCCCAGATTCTCTTTTGGAATATAAGGGCAACTATCAGAAACTACTAGAATATGCAGGTCTTGATTTTCCCCTTCTAAGCTTCTAGCAGGTTTAATGCATTGTTGGGAGGTGATCTAAAGAATAGATTGAAGAGAAGGGGGCTTATTCCAGGTGCAGATTGAGATGACTGAGATGTGAAATACCCAACAGACACTCTTTCTCCTCCTTTACTATGCAGACTTTCATACTAGCATCTCAGGGACACTGGCCCACACCAATAGAGTAGATATTGGGGTGTCCTACCTAAATCCACCAGTCTGACCAAGGGACATGCATAGAGGCTGGGTAAAGGACAAGACCTCCTTGAGTGGCAAAAGATTATGATTGGGCAAAAGGAATGGGAGGGACTGGGGGAAGGAGTGTTGTGCTCCTGTCACCTTATGGGACTATTGGTGTAGCACCAATATCTGGAGTAGAAGTAGAGGCAACCAGACTTCTGGAGGTGGGGTATGGGCTGGAAGAGGGAGGACAGTCCTATCTGCACAATGATGAGGGACATGTGCAGAAACCTTGGTTTTTTTTTTTCATTTATCTATGTGTCCCTCACTCTGTCACTCACTTTCTAATTTTCCCCTGTTCCCCTCCAGCCTCAAGTTGATCCTACTGTGTGCAATATTTTAAACCAGTCAACATCTCTAGAGGGAAACATAAGTAAATAAGGATGCTTGCATACTGCAGATGGCAGACTCTGGTGATGATCTAATGTTGGAAACAAGGTTCAAGATCACATTGGAATTTGGCTGAGGAAGTTCTCATCAGTTATCACACTTTCCATCCTGCAATGAGGAAAGCTAAAACATTAAAATAAAATTCTTAGAGGAGGCATCTGGTCTTTCCATCTCCCCAAAGACACCAGAGTAATGGTTTGTACAGACCCTGATTAACAAATAAAAAAGATACTAAACTGAAGGAAAATCATAGATCAGTTCTGATTACCAAACAATATAAATTTTAATTTGACAGAGAGATACTTGGAGGCAGAAAAACTTAGTTTTTCTGACTTCTTCAGATGGGACTTTCATCAGTTTCCAGAAGCTACCAGGGTTTACAGAAATTCACTTGCTGCAGGTAGAACCATACTCCCCCTCAAAAGACTGAAGTACCTAGGACCACATATTGATTATTGTTCAATATTTAGCCCTTAGTTCAATACAAGACAATCATTATGCTCTCAACAAATTCCTATGGAATTAGGGCATTTTGGATTAGTAAAAAGACTGAAATGAAAATGAGACAGACAGCCAAAAACTGACATTGGATCCAGCAAGGAGTCTGCAAGAAGTCTAGTTGCTGGCTGACCTCATGTCAACCAGAGCCTGTGAAAGACAGAATGGTAGGCAGATTTATAAAAGAACTCCCAAAGATCCCTGCTGAATTGGATTCACACCCTAGAGTAATCTCTTTCCCTTGATTGAGGGCTGGACCTAGTGAATAGCTTGTGATGTTTGGAATGCATCAAAAGGAATGGTTAATCACTTCCTAGGTTGGTTTACAAAAGACTGTGAATTCCAACTTGATAGCAGACTCTATTTCCTTCTCAATTTGTAAGATTTGATGAAGCAAATATGTATGTGGAAGGGCCCAGTTAGCAAATAATTGAGAACACTAACCAACAGCCATGGACCAAGTTCGTCAGTCCAACAGTTCCTTTAAGAGAAATGATTGCCAAACACCAGATCAAAGAACATGGAAGTACATCCTCCCCTTCACATGAAGCCACAGTTCATTTGACATATCTCTCTGCTAACACACTGAGCTTCATGTTCAAATGCTAACACAATGTGTAATTAAACAATTGTTTGGATGTTTAGATATTAAAGTCAGGAAGGAAGGACATAATTTTTTTTTTCTCACAACTGCATATCCAACCACTAGCAAAATGCCTGTCAGTTCTCAATTCAGAAGAATATTAAAATATAAAGCACAAAATATTCTCTTTGGAAAAATGTTCTCTACCCAAACTTTAAATATATTTCTTGATTTTTCTTTACAAGTAATTTCTTTTTATTTCTCTCAGGAGATATCCTAAGATCTTTAAACTTTTAATTTTATTTAAAAAATAGTTAAAACAGTCTATCTATAGTCAAATCAGTAATGAAACTGGATAATTCATTCCTTTGAATGCCTAATATTTGAGACTTCTAGGGTTTACAGTCTTTATGACATCAGATATTTCTGAGTTGAAGAGATCTATGTTCTATGTTATTTTTATTCCTTGATAGTAAAGTATATGCATAATAGATGCATGAAAAATAGCTTTCCATTAAATACGTATTGGCAGGAAAACTATTTGTACTTATACAGAACAGGATTGATGCTCCCAACCTGAGAGAATGTTGGTAGTTTTACAAGTCTTCAGCAGGACTGATCCTCTTTCTGAAAGTTCTCTATAGTATTGCCTCCCTCTCCAAAACTAGAATCCACAAGACAGTGAGACCTCTGGGAAAAAGAATGAAAGTTTTGGATATTTTAGAGCAATTACAAAATGAAAAGATATAACCTATTTTCATTATCTGTATATATGTGTTTTACATATTTAGATGGAAATTTTTATTTAGTGATCCTTTGATTAGCTTTTTCCTCATTGGCATTCAAGTTAAACAGGGTGTGCCCTTTTTATGCATGGCTGATGAAGTTATTAACAGCACAAAGAGGCACTTTCAATAGTGATTTTTCTAGAGCAAGAAAGAAGCTTAACAATCCGGGGCCAAGAACCAATGAATGGATAAATAAAATGTATATATTTTGGTATATACATACAATGGAATATTATTCAGCTGTAAAAAGGAATGAAATCCTGATACATGCAAAAACATGTGTGAAACTTGAAGACATCATGTTGGATGAAAAAAGACAGGCACAAAAGGACAAATATTGTATGACTTCCCTGATTTGAAACAATTAGAATAAGCAAACTTGTAGAGTCACAATCTGGAATATAGGTTACCAGGGTTGGAGAGGGGATAGGTAAAGGGAAGTTAAGGCTTAAAAGGTGTAGAGTCCCTATTTGGAATGATGGAAATGTTTTGGTAATGGATGATGGTGATGGTAGGACAACATTATGAACAAAATTAACAGCATTGAAATATAGATCTGAGTCTGAGTAAAGGGAAATTTCAGATTGTATAAATATTAATATAATAAAATAATTTTAAATTCATGGAACTACACTATATAAACATTGAGCTGTACAATTAATTATAATGGACAATTATTAATAGTACAATTGTAAAAATATGCTGTCATAAATGGTAACAAATATCCCACACCAATGCAGGTTGTTGGTGGTGGATGGTATATGGGAATCTTGTATTTTATGCATGATTGTTCTGTAAACCCACAACTTCTTTAATAAAATAAAAAAGAAAGAAGCTCTGAGTTCTGGAATGTGGTGATAGCACCCTCAATAATGACCCAATGGCCCTGGATTTTCCATCTCTTTGAGTTCAGGTGAGTACCAGTGAGAATTTTCCCAAGAGAGATGGATCTCTTTTATTTTGTAAATGAATTTTAATCTGAAGATAATTGTGTGACCTCACTGTAGATATTTTGGGGCAGACTATCTGAGGGCAGATTTGTGTATTGTTTAGAAGGAATTCCCCAGGAATTTAATTCATATGTAATGGTCAGAAAGTAACCTCTCTTAGTTTAAGATTCTGGGATCTACTTTTCTGCAAATAATTCCATGAGGAAGATGGGAGACAATGAAATTAATGAGTAAATAAACATATAATGACAAAATGCAGGTATTGCCTGAAGATGAAGTAGTGTACTGTTCAAGAGAAATCGGTCATTGAAGGGAAAAGCTAACATAGGTGGGGTTTCAGATAAACGAGGAATTCAGAGGGAATAACATTTAAACTGACACTGAAGGAAAATGAATAAGGTGTGGTCATGTGTGTGTGTGAGATTGGGAGGTGATGAAGGATGAAAATAGTATTCAGAGCAGAGAGAGTAATAAGGCTCCATTTGGCTTCATGGTGCAGAAAGGGAGTTTTAAGAATTTATTCCTGGATGTTTAATGAAGCCATTAATTAAGATTTGGAAATTGGAGGAGATATAATTTTCACTTGTTTGGGGGAAGGTAATGTCTTCAATTTGAGAAATATTTTAATTTAGGTGCCAGTAACTCTTGGGGGAAATATAAATAAAGAAATAAAAACAAAATCATCTCCCAACCCAAAAAACCACTCTACAAAGGTAGATGAGAGAGGACTATTTTATCATTAAATAAGCATTAAAGCAAAACCTGATGCACCACAGACAATCTGCAAATATTCAAAGACAGAAAGAAATCTTAAGCTTTTTTATATGACTAAGCAGATACAACACATTTCATATATATTTTCAAGTTATTTCTCATATCTTCATGACCAGAGGTAGGTTTACAATTTGGAGCCAGGACACACTCCCCTAAACTGCCACCCCCAGAAGCTATTCTCATCTCTTATCAGGAAATTTGGAGCAATTTTCTTTGATTACATTGCAAAGAAATGATTCTTTTCTTGTATAAGCCTTGTGTGATAAAATTTGCAAGAGACTCAGTTAAACTTTTACACACATATCAAGTATTTGCATTTCAAAAAGACAGAGAAAGTAGTATTACTTATAGCTATGGGTTTTCTAAAGTAAATACTCAGAAATATGGGAGGGAGAAGGATGTCTTCTCTTCCCTTATGTTCAACAGGGAGAGTAAAGACTCTCATTTGTAAATTTTTATCTCTCCTTACATAAGACAGAAGACTACAGAGATGACAGCTCAGAAATGAAGTCCAGATAGTAGTATGTTCACTGTCACTTTAGGGACAGAAATGAAGGAAATGTCATCAATCAAAGAAATGTGTCAGTTAGTAGTACAGTGTATGAAATGAGGAGAGAGGTTGGAAGTGATTAGTAAGATGTTCAAATAGTATTATTTGAGGAGAATTTTTGTTTCTTAGGTTGCTCAAGCATATACCTTGCAAAGGGTTGGCTTAAACAATGGGAAATTTTTAGTTCGTGGCTTTGAGGCTAAGAGAAAATCCAAATCCAGGCATCATCAAGGCCATGGCTTTCTCCTACAAGACTGACATTCTGGGCCTGGCTTCTGGTGATCCTTGGCCCTTAGCTTGTCACATGTCAAGGCACATTGCAGATTCCCCAATTCTCTCCCTTCTCTTCAGGTTCTGTTTTTGTTGTTGTTGTTGTTGTTGTTGTTGTTGTTTTTAACAAAAGATAGATTACATAAATGTTACATAAAAAATATAGGGGATTCCCATATGCCCTGCTTCCCACCCCTCACACATTTTCCCACATTAACAACATCCTTCATTAGTGTGGTACATTCATTGCAATTGATAAACACATTTTGAAGCATTGCCATTAAGCAGGGATTATAGCTTACATTGCAGTTTACACTTTCTCCCACATAATCCTGTAGGTTATGGCAAGATATATAATGGCCTATACCTGTCATTGCAACATCATTCAGCACAATTCCCAAGCACTGAGAATGTCTCAGTATTACACCTGTTCTTCCATCTCCCTGCCCTCAGAACCTCCAGTGGCCACAGCCCCCTCCTCAATGGTATAATTTTTTCCATTGATATAATTACAATAAGTCTATAATAGAATACCACTAAGTCTACTTTAGTCCATATTTCATTCCCCAATCCTGAGATACTGTGATGGTCATTCTCACTCCACCTCTAATTGAGAGGGATCTTCAATCTTATATGGATGATGGATGGGATTCCCTTGCTTGAAGTTATAGACTCTCTCGGTTCCTTGGTATGGTGGTTGTCCATCATCTCCTCCTTGCCAGTTGTACTGGGTGAGTCCTACAAATTGGGGATTAGGTCCTGCAACTCAGTTGATATTCAAGGCCCAGCTGGCACATGGACAGCTCAAAGATTCAATACGCTTGCATGTACATTTACCAAATCTAGTACTAAATATAGGTTCAAATAGAAGTGACAGTAGAGCTAGGTGTAGGGAAACCATAACTGAGTCCAACACTGTCAGACTGGAGAGCATAAATACCAAAGCAGGGCCCACTGACAAGGCACCAAACTCCTGAGCTATCTTCCCTGACTATAGTGTCTGGATGTCTCCAGAGCACATAGGAGCCTTGCTACTTGGGGTAGTACCTACTTTGGCTGTCAATGAGATCCTGCTGAGGCATGCATAAGTATAACCTCTGGAATGACCTCCCAACTCCCTTTGAAGTCTATTACCAATATAAACTCATTTGTCTTTACCTTTTCCCCCTTTTGGTCAAGGTCTTTTTCCAGTTGCATTGCTAGTAATCCCTTGGTGCTAAGAAGGCTCATCCCCAGGAGTCATGTCGCACACTGGGGGAAATTTACTGCATTTATATGCTGAGTTTGGCTTAGAGAGAGACCATATTTGAACAACAAGGAGGCTCTCAGGAGGTAACTCTTAAGTGCCCTATAATACTAAGGTAAGTTTCAATTTCAAGAGTAAATGTTCATAAGCACAGTCATCAATATCAAGAGCCTGTCAATGCACCATCCTCCCTCACTAGTCATTGTCCTAGTACTTGGGAGATTCTTGCTGCTCCATTAGAGTATGTGGCAGAGCTCCCAAGGATGGAAATTTGATATTGCAGATTCCATTGATGTTCAACTTCTGGCTGCTACTTTTGTGGTTTTCTTTCTGTCTGATTTTCATTCTTTTACAAAGAACTCCTCTAATAGGATTGAGAGTTATCTTGATTGATTCTATGGGAGGGTTTTCCCACAATAAGTCAGGTTAACAACAGTAGGAGATCTGGGAACACAACAGTCAGGGATACCCAGTCCCTCAGTTTTCCTAACCTAGAAAACACCAACAAACCATTTGAGAATCACTAAGTTCAGGGACACATTTTATTTGTTTTCCTTGGGAGTCTCCAACTCAAAGGGATGCTAAACAGATTATCTTGCTATTCTAGAATTAATAATGGAATGGAGAAGTAAGACCCAAGGCCCAAGAGAATGTGTTTTTAAGACCTGGGTTATGGTCCCAACAAATCTCCTGTTCCAAGACTGCTCTATGTGAGGTTTTTCTAATTAGTTTTCAATTTAAATGATTATACCCACTATCCCAGTTGCTTCCCATTGGAAATCTAATTTCACACACCTATAGCAGTAACATAGAGAAGTAGTTTCATTTGCCTTTACACTACTACAAAAAGGAAGATGGAAAAACTTGGTTGAACCACACAAATCAAAACTCTGAAAAAGAATTGTGGTAAAATGAAACAAGGGAGGACTCTGATAAAGTAAATTGTTATTCTGAGACTTGCTCACTGGGTATTTAAATTCAAAACAGACCATAAAAGTGTTAAAAGGGAGCATAGGGATTCTGAGCTCTTTACTTGGTTCCCACAGGAACCTCAATGTAGCCCTTCGAGTTTTCATACGCTTTATAAATAGATGGTGACAGAGATGCAGAGAGAGAGCTTAAGACACACGCCAGACATAGTGGCAGGTGGAGACCAATACTTAGGCAGCACAAGTCCTAAGACACTTGATCACACCTTGTAGGGTGTGTGACTTTAAAACATACTCAAAGCTTCAGTGGTCAAAACTGCATGGTATTGGCACAAGGATAGACACACTGACCAGTGAGACTGAATTGAGAGTTCTGACATAGATCCTCACATATACAGCCATCTGATATTTGACAAGGCCACCAATCTCACTCAGTTGCAAGAGAATAGCCTCTTCAACAAATTGTACTTGGAGAACTGGATATCCGTATCCAAAAGAATGAGAGAGGAACACCATCTCACACCTTATACAAAAATCAACTCAAGATGTAACAAAAATCTAAATATAAGAACCAAGACCATAAGGACCTTAGAAGATAATGTAGGGAAGCATCTACAGGAACTTGTAATAGGAAATGGTTTCATGAACTTGACATGCAAATCACAACAGCACAAGAAAAAATAGATAAATGGGATCTCCTCAAAATTAAAAGCTCTTGCACTTCAAAGGATGTTATCAAGAAAGTAAAAAGGCAGCCTACCCAATGGGAGAAAATATTTGACAACCATATATCTGATAGGAGCCTAATATCCTGCATAGATAAAGAAATCCTACACCTTGAAAATAAAATGACAAACAACCCATTTTAAAAATTGGCAAGTGACCTGAAAAGACACTTATCCAAGGAAGAAATGCAAATGGCAAAAAAGCACATGAAAATATGCTCTATGTCACTAGCTATTAGGGAAATATAAATCAAAACTACAATGAGATACCATCTTACACCCATTAGAATGGTGACTATTAAATAAAGAGTGGGCTATAAGTGTTGGAGAGGATGTGGTGGAATGGGGACCCTCATCCGCTGTTGGTGGGAATGTAAAATGACCCAGCCTTTGTGGAGGCAGTTTGACAGTTCCTCAAAAAAAAAACTATTTAAATTCCATATGATACAGCAATTCCACTGCTGGGTATATACCCAGAAGAATTGAAAACAAAAACATGAACAGATGTATGCACACCAATGTTCATAGTGACATTGTTTACTATTGCCAAAAGTTGGAATCAACCCTGGTGCCCATCAACAGATGAATGGATAAAGAAAATGTGGTACAGACATACAATGTAATATTACTCAGCTCTAAGAAGGAATAAAGTGCTGACACATGGGATAACATGGATGAATCTTGAGGACATTATGTTGAGTGAAGCAAGCCAGGCATTGAAGGATGAACAGTACATGACCTCACTGATAAGATTTAAGGAAATTGAGCAGTCTCAGAGAGCTATTGTCTGGAAGATAGGTTTACAAGAAATAGAAAGAGAAGAGAAGTTTGTGAACCATCACCCATACAGACATAATCTATGGTAAAATGAAAGAGTGTAGTTGCATATTGAGGGGATAGGACAGGAGGTTAGTGATATTATTGGATTGGGTGGTGCAGGGTTGACAGGTGGGTTGATTGGGAAGGGTGGGTTAGAAGGTCCAGGGTACTGGAGGGAGGGTTGGAAGAGTGACCAGGTGAACACTGGGAATTTGCAGGTATGTGGTTGAAAGTACAAATTTGGGGGTGCTTTTATGGCAATATGAAAAGGAAGGGTTACAGGTTTAGGGCATTGGATAGGGGGCATTCAGGACAGGGTGCAGCTGGAGCAGGCTTCTAGGGAGTGTGTGAGTGATCATTCTGTCATAATTTATTGTTTCAGTGGGTGGAGACCCACATAATGAGCAGAAAGGAGTTGGACTCCCATCCTTGGGATGACTGATTTGTTCAGAAATAGACAGGCAGGAGTCTTTCAAGAGCAAGGGCTGTTCCTAATAGGGGAGGACAAACCAGTGTGTCAAGACCTCTGTCTTGTTGCATGTAACTATGAATCTTGTCATTCAATGAGTCAAGCCAGGGTGTTGCCATGGGCCCCGGAGGGATGGGGAAGAAGGAATAGAATACATCAAACAGGGGGTATTTAGTGGTCCATAGAAATGTTCTGTATGATCTTACAGTGATGCACACAGGACATAGTAAATATCATCAAAATTTATAACAGAGTATGGTCTAAAATGTAAACCATAGTGTAAACCATTGACCATGTTTATTAACTATGTTTCACTATTTGTATATCAGTTATAATGAAGCTATCATCCACATATAAAAGGGTATTATTATGGGGAGAGGAAAGGGGGAGGATATTGCATATATGAGAGTCTCCTTTATTCTGTGTGTGACTTTGCTGTGACATAAAACTTCTTTGAAAAGAAAATGAAAAATAGTGAGACACTGGGGTATGAGTGGGGGAAGGTGCCACAGTACAGACAGGACACCAGATATTGCAGTGATGAAAGGCAAACTCGAAAAAAATTTTAAACATTTTTCATTTTTCAAATATCTCAATCATTTAATTTTTTTTTTATTTTTAAAATATTTTTATGTATTCTATCTCTTACATTTAAACTTATTATTATTTCATTTTCTTATTGACTGAGTTCAACTATTGTAATGGCTCCATCTTTGAAGAAGATTTGGATCACAGAAGGGTTACAACTGGGGTGTGGGAGGTTTGTTGGTGTGGGGTTTCAGGGATGGGGTTCATTGGAGGAAGTTCACCTGAGCATACATATAAGGTATATGAAAATGTTCAAATGTTCACAGGGCATTGTTGCAGTGGGTGGAGACTCACACAGTGAATGAGAGAATACTGAATTCCCATCCTGGAGAGCTCTACCACATTCTCTAAGGGAGCAGCAACAGTCCCCGAATTGCAGGGGCAGTGACAGGTGAAGGAGGATGATCCACTGATGGGCCCTTGATATTGATGACTGGGCTTATGATTCTTTGCTCTTGGAATTGAAACTTCAAGAGCCTAAGCATTGCCTCCTGAGAGCCTTCTTGTTGCTTAAATGTGGCCTCTCTCTAGGCACAACTCAGCATATGAATCATTGCCTTCCCCCCAAAATGGGACATGGCTCCCGGGGATGAGGTTCTCTGGCACAGAGGGATGAATACCAAGCACCAACTAGCAATGCAACTGGAGAAAGACCTTGAGTAAAAGGGGAAAAAATTAAAGACAAATGAGTTCATATGGCTAAGAGACTTCAAAGTGAGTCAGGAGGTCATCGTGGAGGTAACATATATGCACATCTCAGCAGGATCTCATAGACTTCCAAAGTGAATACCACCCTAAGTAGTGGGGCTTCTGAGGGCTCTGGAGACACCCAGGTCCTATGGTCAGGACAGATAACTCTGGAGTTTGCTGCCTTTCCAATGGGTCCAACTTTGGAGTGTGTGCTCCTGAGAGTGACAGTTGGACTCAATTATGTCTTCCCTGCACATGGCTCATCTGTCCCTTCTATTTAAACCTCTACTTTGTGTTGGCATTTGTAGGTGTACATCCAGAGACTTGAGTCTTTGGGCTGTCCATGTGCCAGCTGGGCCCGGAACCTCAGTGGAGCTGCTACCCCTACTCTATAGCTCATCAGATCACCCAGGACAACTGGCAGGGAGATAATGATGAGCAACGGCCGTCCCAGGGAATGGAGGGAGTTTGAAGCTGCAGGCAGGATAATCCCATCCATCTTTTCCATGGGATATAAGCCCCCTCTCACTTGGAGGTGGAGTGGACATCACCATCCCAGAATCCTCAGGATTAGGGTAAGAGCTATGGACTAGAGTGGCCTTACTGGTATTCTACTATAGACATTGTGATTCTGGCAATGGAAGGAATTACAACATTGATGTGAAGCCAGTAGACACTAGAGGCTTTGGGGGCAGGAGAGGGAAAAATAGTTGTAATACAGGGGCTTTTTCAGGACTTGAGAATCATCCTGAGTGACATTGTAATGACAGATGTAGGCCATTTTATATAATCACATAACATGTAGAACTGTTTGGGAGAGATTGTAGACTGCAATGTGAACTATGATCCATGCTTAATGGCAAAGCCCCAGGATGTGTTTATCAATTGCACTGAATGTGCCACACTAATGAAGGATGTTTATGTGCGAAGTTGTGGGAGGTGTGGGAAGTGAGGCATATTGAAACCCCTAAACTTTTTGTAACATTTATGTAATCTAAGTATCTTTTAAAAAATTAAAAATTAAAAAAACAAAACAAAAGATGTTTCTTTACTTACATCATGGAAAACACTCTTCATCCTCCACCAACAAACACATGCAGTGAATACCTGGCAGGGATTCCTAAGGGCAGGTACCAAGGAGCAGGCTATGGAGGAGGAGCCTCAATCATCCCCTGTGCTTAAGCAGTCCCCCTTCTGTGCTTCTGTGGCCCCTGCATCTCTGTGCACCCTGGGCTGGGAACAGTGGTTGGGCCAGCCATGCTTCCAGCTGGCAGTGTGCTCCTAGACAGGATAACCTCCTTGAGCCCCAACAAATACACCAACAAACAGCAGCTGTCTCCTGACTGGACAGGACAGAAGGTTGGTGCAATGAAATTGGGGAGGACTGTCATTCAGCAGGGTTCCAGTGGGAAGTTATGTGGGAGGCCACAGACACCTTTTGTGCTGCACTAGAAACTTAATGCTGGGTTGACCAGATAAGTGGGGTTGGGGGTCAACACCTGTATCCAGGCCTGGTGTGCGCAGGGTATCTGTGTATGTGATGGATGCTCACTGTCCCCTGCTCTTTCTACTGCTCCTTTCTGAAACTTCAGTGTTGACTATGATGAGGAGTCCACTGCACCCAGGCTCAGTCTCCTGGCTCTGAACACCCTGAACACAATCTCAGTGATTCAGCCACAGTCGTGGGGGGGACACATTTTCACCACCAGGCACATCCCAAAACATCCTCCTCTGTTGACCTCCAGCCAGGAGAGGGCACCAAACTGCCTTTTCCGAATAAACCTTGATGGAAGCCCTCCAAGTTCATCCCCAGTGACACTGGTGGAGAAATGCTTCATTCATGCATCACCCACAGGGATCCACAGTAGCTCTGGGAATCCTCAGGTGTGTCCATATGTGTAATTAGTTTTCTCTTTACCCCTGAGGCTGAGGAGGGATCTTTGTCATGGCTTCTCTGAGGTATTTTTCTTTAAAGTTTCATTTTTTGCACTTTTCCCAGAAACAGGTTTATTCTCTACTTTCTCAAGTAATGTTTTTGCAGGTTGTATTTTATCAGATATCTTTTCATGAGGACACTGCCAGCTAAAAATCTGGCATGCTGTAGGACTTTTTATGGATTCAGGACTTTTGTTGGGGACAATCTTGATAGAGATTCTGATAGAAAGGAAAATGCATATACAATACTGAAAGGAGCATGCAAATTATTGCAGCCTTCCAGTGGAGAAGTTGGGGACTGGCCAGTTCTGACTGAGCCATATCAGAGCCAGAGGTCAAAGGGAAAATGATACCCCTATGTATACACTTTTATTTATTTTTTAATGGTTAATTTTTCCTGCACCACTGGCATGGATGAAAAAAAGTTTGAAAAAATTAAAAATATGGGTAATGCAACTCCCAATGTTACTTTTAAATGTTACTTAATAAAAAATCCAAAATTTATAATAATTTTATGTTTCTGGCTTTTCTAAAAGCAAACTTGGCAGTGAAATTTTTGAAATATACTTTTTAATTTATCTTGTTTTCAAATAAGAAAATTGCCACATTGTACAATTTCTCATGATCCAGTGATGATCTTATTTTTAAGTTCAGCTTGCTGAAATGTCTGTTTTACTGTTTCTGATATTGTTTAAAATATATAGATAGATAGATTGACAGAGGTGATACTTTCACCATGTGAGAATGTACTAAATGTCACTGAATTGTACACTTTAAAATGGTTAATTTTATTTTAAGTGAAATTTACATAACAAGATATGTATGCCACTTCCAAATTAGGATAAATTTGTAATAAGTAAAATTTGTGCATTAAGAGAAATCATATTTTGAAGTTGTAGACATGACGCTGATTTTCAATACTTACCATTGCATATTGCATTTGACATTTCTCCAGAACTTAAATTATCACTTTAAAAGCCATGTCAGAGACTGTTTTTTTGTATGTCAGATGTATTCCTTAAAAGCAAATTTCTCCTGATGAAAATTCAAAATCTGGAAGTAGTTAGTCTAATTTTGTGTATATTCAAGGAAAAGTGAAATTAGAATGTCTCATTTTTATATGCCTGTTTCCTGTGGCAATCATTATTTTCATCTGGTGATGAAATATTTTCAAATTCTTTATCTCTCTCTCTAATTTCAAATTTGAAAATATATTCATATGTCTCATTAAAATTTATCTTTTTCAAATATACTGCAAGGGGATATAGGCCTTCTAATAACCATCCACCTTTATATATTATCAGGATTTTTTGTTGAGCTTTATAACTAATTTCTCTTGAGTTTGTCTATCATCTCACAATAATAATTTGTATCAATATTTGTAATCTTTTTGCAAGAAGAAATTATTTATTTCACCATAGTATATTTCTTCATTGTATACCATATATATATTAGATATACTTGATATTATATATACATTCAATAAAAGTTAATTTGTGCAATAACTGCCCTGAGTAAATTTGCCCCTCTATTACTTTGGCACATAAAGGGAAATTACTGCATTTTATAACCTCCAGCCCTTCTCTGCCTTGCAAATCTCTCCATGATCAAGTCATTACCTCATGCACCCAAGGACATTAAGGTCTCCCAAACGATTCTGGAGTAGCAGGCCTCAGGTTTGGCAGTGAGAGTTATATACTACACGCTGTTTCCCATGACTTACAACCTGGGTAAAAGGCAATCAACCTTCAGAACACAGAGCAGAGGAAGGAGTTCCTGTGAAAAACAAATATAAATATCTCACTTTTTTCACAAATGCCCCAAACCATTCAGGCACCAAAAATATAGTGCTATTAATATAATATTCACATATTTCCTCCTTAATAACATCCAGACTCTTAATAGGTTCATTATATTCATAATTTTTGTTGAACTGCATTGGGTAGATTTGACATCTGAATGCTTTGGTGGCATAGAAGTGTTGCCTGATTTTGTCTAGGTTCTTGTCTAAGCTACAAGAAATGAATTTTGAGGGCAAGCCACATTGATTAGGCCAGTAATATATTAAGGTATGGAGACAAGAAAAATGGGAGGAAATAAGAGATCATAGGTCCCTGGTAGAAAGGAATGGGCTGAAGAGTGATAAAAAATGGATTATTTATAGACTACAATTGCCCATTATAGATTATAAATGCCCAGGTTATAATTGCATGGCCATGATGGCAGGGGAAAAATGGTAAGAGCCAGGTGCAGAAAGCAGGAACAGAGGTGAAGGCAAGAAGGAGACTTATTTAGCTTCTCCCTAGCAATAGGCATTTGAGCTGGAGTTAGAGGGAAAAGCTGGTTTTAACACAGACACTACTTAGCTTAGTTTCTTGAAGAGGTATTTCAGGCCATCCAATGGCTGGCACTTGTATGTCTTGTCAAATGCTTCTGGTGACCTGGCATTTCCTTGGGCAGCTGGCTTCACTTGGGATAAATGTACCAAGCTGTAAATTCCTTGAACCTTAATAGATGTGGGTGTGATAGAACTACAGAGTAAAGTAACTTCCATTTTGGTTCTAATTGAGAGCAAGTCTTATTTTTTCTTTTTTATTGTTTGTTTGTTTTTTTGCCTAGTTTTGATCAGAACCTGGTTTCCAGGCCCCAGGAGAAGAAAGGTTGTCCATGGACCATCTCAAAGGGGCTAAGCTGAAGTGGGTCTTAGCCATCTGGTATGCTGTTTCCATTCTGGTGGGAAAACAGCCCTCTTAGGATAGCATGTGGATTTGCTAGTCCTCCCTAGGGTGTGAGTGGCACAGGTTCTGGAATAAGAGCTAGGAGGGACACCTGGGATAAGCATGTCTTCCATCTGCTGTGGAGTGAAGACTGAGGGGACACCCCCAAGTTAATCTGGTCACTTTTTAAATTCAATAAGCTGTTGCCCCCACTGCTCAAAGGCAAATTGGCCTATTTTTATCTTATAGACAAGTTCATTAACTACTTAGAAAATGAAGTTTACCGGGGCTTTTAACATATTCAATGTCACTCTGCATATGATCTAGAATAGAGAAGACATCACCATAATCATCTGGCATATATCTAGAGGATATATAGGTACAGTACTTAATAAAAATCAATGTAATATTCAATGCATAAGTTTCTCATTGAGCTGCAATAGACTTAAGCTCCAGGTTTGCAATACCCTACGTGTTATCTCTCCATGGAAGCAGGCCCTAATGCCAATTGTGTTTAATTTCTACTCACAGTACTCTGGTGCTCATTGCTCCACTTGGTATGTCCTTCACACAGCCAGATTGCTGCAGCACTGTTGACCCTAGAAAGAAGCTCAGAAAGTAGGTTCCAGTATTCCATTGGCCTGGTGCATAGCACCCTTCACCACTATGAAATAGTGCCAGTCTGGAGGTGATATACATTGTACATTTGGGTATATCAAGCCATCATTGGCTGCTGCAGGAGTTTGAAACTGCAACATAGTCTCCATTGACTTCAGGAGCACAACCAGAGATGTAGTAGAAACATTTATTGTTTTAGGGGTCAGTGGCTAACCTAGCCAATAACTTAGAGAGGCAACCGGTAGGTGTATTGAAGGCCTGTTTTGAATGCACAAGAGCTAAATTTTCTGCTTTTCTAGCAGTTGAAGCAATTTCACTTATGATTTATACAATAAGCTCACTCGCAAGACAGTATTAACCTTTAAAGACTAATTTTTAGGTTACATTTCACTGTTATCCAATTTGTAACAGGTGAACCCCAATTCTGATTCCTTAGGCACAAGCTAACTGACAAAATTAACCACAGATTTCAAAGTTGAACAGAAAGTTAAGCACAGATTAAAATAGAAGGGAGAATTTTATACCCTGAGCATTTCTAGCAACTCTTTGATCTTAACTGATGGCACATGAGGTTTCTTTTTTTCCAGGAGATGTTTATTAACTGGTTTGGATATTGATTCCTATTGACACCTTTTATAGGCACAACTGAGTTTAAACTAATGGAAGTTTGGGGTGTATTTCCTCATTCCTTTAAGGAGACGTGGCATGAGGTTTCTGGCCCTCAGATCTATCTGTCCTCTTTTACATTGGTTTAACTAGAATTCAGGTTTCCATACAGAGGCTGATCTTGGCTATACTGTGGCCAAATGGGCCAAGAGTAGGCAAATTTTCCTGATTCTTGAGAAGATACTCCTGTGGGGAATCTGCTGGTAGGCTAAAGACCATGCCCATTATTCTAGGAAGAATGAAGAAGCACATTTTAGTTGACTGACTTGGAGTTCCAGAGTCCAAGTCTGACTAAAATATTTACCACTCCAAATAATTTGGAGCTGATGCTCAGTGTCCTGAGAATTTAATCCAGAGCCCTACTGATAGGCATTCCCGTGGCTGATTTAGGTCCTGGGGGATGCCTGAAAATCCCAAAGCTCAGAAGAAAGCATCCAAGAAGGATAGGTGGGAGACACTGGGAGCAGTTATCACAAACTAAAGTGCCTGAGCAAGATCTCAAGGGATGATTGGCTGCCATCTACACAGAAGGACCCAAAGCATGGGGGCCAATTCAGGGTTTACTGCTTTGGTTCTTGACACCACTACATTCTAGGTCCTGAGGCTGGCTGCACTGTTACCAAAACTAAACCTCCTGAGCTAAGTCTCAGGGGGAGTTTTGTTGCTCTTGGAATCAAAGTTCCCAAGGCTTCAAGTCTTGGGGACATTCAGAGTTACTTCTCTGTTTCCCACTACCCTGGGAATCACAGAGAATCTCAAGCTGGGTGTTTTAAGGAATTGGAAGGCAGACTGAATGGATCACATGCCTTCCAAGCTGAATATTTCTCCTTCCTGGAGAAGGGACGGAAGAAAACTTCCTTTTATTCTTACATAGGTCCTAGTTTTATTACTTTACTGTCTAGGAGTTCCCCAGTTAGACCAGCCATCAAAAAGCCATTAAGTTATTAGAGATCAATTTTTCTAGCTAACAGGTCTTGGGGCCCTGAGGCAATAATTCCTCATTAGCAAATATATTTTCAGTTTTACAGTTTTTAAGACATTCCAAAGCATTTTAACATAAACCCATAATGAGAAATTCAGTAGTAGGAAGTGGGAAGATTAAACATGGGTAAGGTTAGTTATGCAAGGGTGTCCTGGCCTGTGATACCTCTGAGAAAGGGAACTCCTATGACATCCATCTTTGGCCCTGCTCACCACCTTCCCAACCCATCCCAGACCAGGTAGCTGTGTGTCATCAAGGAAGGCAAGCCTGCAAAGGCATGGACCCATGGGGAGGCACAAGACCCTGGCTCTGAGTCATTGCTACTCCTACTGAGAAGAGAGGGTGGGAGAAGGTAATGGAAGCCAGGCCTGTGGGAAAAGCCAGTGGCTGCTCAAATGACTTGAAAAAGCAGCTTCACAGCACCCAGATCTTGGCCAGGGAACCTCTGTCTTGGCAGGGCATTGCTTTGGGCTCCTGTCCTGTGCCCCTGCCCTCCCAGCTGGGGTCAGGTCTTACAAGTATGGGCATATGGCATGGATGCAGAGAGTCCTGCACCCCAGCCTCCTCCCTCCCAGGATTATGTCCTGTGGGGCTCATAGGCAAACCCATTTAAAATGGATAGCCAAAAGAAGCATTAAACAGGCTGTAGGCCATAATTTCACTCATCAATAACCTCCTGGATGGCACCACCAAAATATTTTGCTGGATTTTGTCTATGTTCTTGACTAAGCTACAAGAAATGAATTTCAAGAGCAAGCCACATTGATTAGGCCAATAATTTATTAACGCAGGGAGGGAAGAGAAATGGGAGAAAATAACAGATCATATTTCCCAGGCAAAAAGGAAGAGGATGAAGAATGATAAAGGGCTGATTTATAGACTACAATTGCCCATTATAGATTATAAATGCCCAGGTTTTAATTATATGGCCATCATGGTAAGGGGAAAATGGCAAGAGCTGGGCACAAAAAGCAGAAACCAGAATGATTCAGCTTCCCACTTGCTTTTGAAACCATTAATTATTCCATCCCTTTGAGAATGGCATGGGAGGAGTTCCAGCTATTTGCTCTTCTGGTTGATTATCCCACCCATCAATCCCCCAGGAAGGCCCAATGATAAGGCCCCTGGAGAGTATCTGGGGCCTCTACTGGCTTCTGGAGGAAATCTCATTCTGAATGGGATTTCTCATGAGGGTCTTCCAGCAGCCATCTTAGGGGTATTTGTGTCCTTGTGGATTTCTTGCCAGGTTCCAAATCCATCTATTGATTTCCTGTCTAGCCTGCTTCAAATAATTTATTTTATTTATTTTTAATAATTTATTTTATAATATCAAATGTATAAAAATTGAAAATTAATAATCCCTTCACTAATATATCCTAGTTGTTATAATTTTACCATATCTGCCTACTAAGCAAACAATTCACAAACATTACTTCAGTGTATTTATCTCCAAAACAAGGACATTTTCTTAGAAAACCCCAAATCAGGAAGTAAACTTTGCTTCAATGATGTAATACTGTTGAGAGACCCCTTCAACTTTTTAAAAAATTGTCATTCATGAAATTGCCTTTTTTTACTTTGGCCCTTTCCCTGTTACTGCAAATCTTTAGCTGTTTTCTGGAGCTTGTAGAGAGAAGGCCGTGTCAGTTTTTGCTTGTTGTTCAAAACCCCTGTCAGGAGACAGAACACAGAAGTATCTTATATGGTGACATCATGATACTGTTCTTTTTATACAGTATGATTTATATGCATAAAATTCAACCTTTGGTTTGCTGTTAACATTAGTTTGACAAAGTGTACTGTCATGTAAACACCACCACATTCAAGGTAGAGCTCACCCAAATAGTTCTCTTGTACTCCATTGTAGTCAATACTTCCTACCTTCCCAAACACTAGCAAACACTTAGATATTTTCTGACCCTGTTGTTTTTCCCCTGCCAGAATTTTTTTAAAGAAGGAATCATATAGTAAATCGTGTTTGGGAATTTGGCTTTTTCACTTACTATAATTCATTTAAGATTCATATGTGTGGAGAAAGAATAGGGGTAAAGGTAAGTTCCCCTTTCTCATCAAACAGCAAGTACTTACTGAGCCTTCCCTTTCCCTTTTTGATTCAAGGCTTTCAGCTCTGGGATTTAACCTTTGCCACTGTGACGGAAGGTATGGAATGATCCTATTAGCCCACTTTGCCCTCTATAAAAGAAGAAGTTGGATTCTGTGAAAACTCTTCCAGCGCCCATATTCTGTGCTGAAGACAAGAAAAGGAATGCAGACCGGGGTCCCTGGCCCAGGAGGAGGACCGAAGGCGGGTTGGGGCTTGGGAGAACGGAGCCTGATCCCCTGGCCTGGACAGAGGTGTTGCAAGAGGTGCCTTCCGGTGTGCGTTTCCTGGGCTACCTGGGGCAGCCAGAACCGGTGTACGCACATGAGTGAGTACACTTCGATTGAGAACTAGTGCTGCCTTTAACTCACCTGCATTTCCCGCTTCTTAACTTTTCGGGATTAAAGTGGTATGAATATAGCCCGTTTAACCAGAGGCCCAAGGGTATAGACATCCTAACCAAATTCAGGAATGAATCTCTTGTCTCTGCTCTGGAATAGGTGTTGTTAGTCTGTCAATCAGAGGCTATTTCCTCCACCTGTGCCCAGCCGTTATATTCCTCCTCTCTGTATGTCGTCGGACCCCCCCACTCCCAATTTGAAAATGAAACAAACCACTGAGATATATTTCAGACCCTATGCACCAAGCTAAAGTTTCTCTCTACCTACCCCTTCTGGTAAAGTTCTAAAAATTATATAGAGCATGTTTGCTCACAACAGTTTCTAACCCCTAGTAGGGAAGATTTGCCACTCCCACACTCTCTCCTCCAACAGTGATATAAAATTGCTCTTTCTGTGGAGGTTCCCAGTGACCTCCTGCGTGCTAAATTTGAATACAGTTGGCGGGCATTCATTTCTTTACCTCTTTTGCATTTGACAAATTGTTATTGCCTTCCTTTTCCCTTTTATATTTTTCCATTTATTTAAATAATGCATTATTATTAATGAAAATTGCCATAAATCGTCCTGAACTGAAACTACGAACATTGTTAATACTTTGATGTATTTTTTCGTCCATTTTTTTTTGCATAAGTTTTGTTTTAATTTCTTAGTTGCATTTCTCATGTTCCTGCCAGCTGCTTATTCGTCCTTTTTACACATTCTGCATGAATAGACCATTTTAATGACTGAAAAAAATCAAGAGAATGTGCATTCATTTTATTAACCATAATTGTATTATTAAGCTGTTGACAATTGCTTTTCTAAATAAAAGCCTTTATGCTTACACACACAAAAGATTTGTATGTGTTGTGTATATATCTATTTCAATCCTTTACATTGCCTAGTGGAATTCCTTGATCATGATGTATCACAGTCTCTTTATCCATTTACTATTTGAAGGATGTTTGAGTTATTTGGAGTTTTAGTTGATTATGATTAAAGATGCTAAAAACATTTGTAAAAAATTTTTCCCTTGAACATAGGTTTTAATATCACTAAAGCAAATCCATAGAACTTGAATCACTGGGTTATGTGGTAAGCATATTTTTACTTTTCAAGAAAACACAGTTTTTTTGAAATGGATCTGTAATATCTTGAAGTATATTGCCATTAATATGTATATTACCATTTGTTCTGTATCTTCTCCATTACTTGATATAGTTCGTTTGATTTTTTAAAATTTCACTATTTTAACAGGTTTTTAGTGTTGTCTCATTGTACTTTTGGTTTACATGCATGGAAGACTGATGATATTAAGCATCCTTTCATATCCTTATTTTCTCTAACCTTATGTGTCTATGCAAACATCTTACCTTTTTTTAAAATGAGGTTCTGGGTTTCTTATTTGTGAATGTTTTAATGCTTTATTTTATGTACATAAATTTTATTGGATGTAAAATTTGCCAATATCTTTTATCAAATTGGGGCTTGTCTTTTTATTGTTTTATCATTGTCTATCTAAGAGTGGAAAGTATATTTTGATCCATATAAAATTTTGAGTTTCTTCTATTATGGTCATGTTTTTTATTTTTATCTAAGAAATAATCACCAAACATATATACTCACATAAGCTTTGTGTGTGTGTATGTGTGTGTATGTGTGTGTGTATGTATGTGAATTACTGGGACCAGGGATTGAACCCAGGACCTCATATGTGGGATGCCAGTACTCAACCACTGAGCAACAATAACTCCCCTGAGTTGGTTATTCTATTTGTTTACATGTGGTTTATTTGTTTTTAGGATATACTGGGAACCAAACCCAGGACCTCCCATGTGGGAAGCAGGTGCTCAAACACTTGATCCACATCTGCTCCCCTCACTTATGTTTTTAAACAGATTTATTAAGATAAAATTTTAATACCATACAGTTCATACTTTTAAAATGTAGAATTTTTCTTTATTATATTCAGACATATATACAAAACTCACTATGGTCTCTTTTAGAACATTTTTATCATCTTGAGAAAGAAACACTCTACCCTTTACCTATCCCCCTCTCTGACCATTTTCCCACAATGCTAAGGAACCACTAATCTACTTTCTATCTCTATAGAGTTTCCTATTATGTACTATCATATTAATTGAATCATAAAATTCATCCTCTTTTCTCTTCACACATAAAGGTTTTTATTCTTTTTCTTTTTTGTTTAGCTACAGAGCTGGGGATTGAACCTGGGACCTTGTACGTGGAAAGCTGGCACTCAACCACTATGCCACATTATTGGTTTTATCATCTGATTGTTGTTTGTTTGTTTTTTTCTTTTTAGGAAGCACTCGTAACTGAACCCAGAACCTCCCATGTAGGAAGCAGGCACCCAACTATTTGAGACACCTCCACTCCCCCACACTTAAAGTTTGATGGTTTATCCAAGTTGAAGTATATATCAGTACTTCATTCATTCTTATGGGCTGAATAATATTCCATTGTGTCATTGTGTAGCTATACTGTAGGGTTTTATTAATAACTCTTTTCTTAGAGAAATTTTAGGTTTACAGAAATATCATGCATAAAACACATAAAACACAGAATTCTCACAAACCACCCTATTATTAACATCTAGTAATAGTGAGGTACATTTGTTATAATTCATGAAAGAATATTTTAATTATTGTACTATTAACTATAGTTGACCATTTAAAATTAGGTTGATTTTGTTGTACAGTCTTATGTTTTTTTTCCTTTTAATTTTTAATCTCTTAACATATATATGACCTAAAATTTCCTCTTTTAACCACATTCACATATATCATTCACTGTTGTTAACTATATTCACAATGTGTTACATTCACCACCATTCATTACCAAAATTTTACAATCAAACTCAATAGAAATCCTGTACAATTTAAGCATTAACTCCTCATTCCTTACCCTCTCCCCAACCCATGGCAACATATATTCAAGAGTCTGACTTTATGAGTTTATTTATTCTAATTATTTCTTATCAGTGACATATGATATTTGTCCTTGTGAGTCTGGCATATTTCAGCCATGTTGTTGCAAGAATCAGAACTTCATTCCTTTTTAATGCTAATTAATATTTCACTGTACATATATACTACATTTTGTATATCCATTGGTTGATGGACATTTGAGTTGCTTTCATCTTTTGCCAATTGTGAATAATACCACTACTGCTAGGAACATTGGTGTGAATGTATCTTTTCAAGTTCATACTTTAAATTCTTTTTATACCACAGTTTTTAATCCATTCATCTGTTGATGGACATTTGGCTTACTCCCAACTTTTAACTATTATCAGTAATGCTGCTATAAAGATTAGTAGTCAAGGTTTTTTGGGGGGGCTTATATTTTCATTTCTCCTTTGTATATACATAGGACTGGAATTTCTGGATCCTATGGTTGTTCTATACTTAATCATTAGTGGAATGGTCAGACTATTTCTCCTCATGTCCACATCATTTTACATTCCCAGCAACAGTGAATAAGTGTTCTCATTTCTACCACATCCTAAAAAAACTTTTGACTATTATCTGTTTTATTTTAGGCATCCTAGTGTGTGTAGAGAAGTACTGCATTATGTTTTTTGTTTTTTTTTTAATTAAGGGAAAGTTGTAGGTTTACCAAATCATGTAAAAATACAGAGTTCCCATATACCCCCCTATCATTCCCAATTCTCATTTGTATGTTATCTTTGTTGGAACTGATGAAAGAATATTTAAATTGTACTATTAACATAGTCCACAGAGTACGTTAGGATGTATTTTTTTTTGTCCTTTTATTTATTTATTTATGTATTTATTTATTTTTTAATTTGCATTAGTGTGGTACATTTGTCATTTTCATGAAAGAACATTTTTATAATTGTACTATTAAATATTTACCACCATGTTGCTGCATTCACATATTAGCTCAAGTAGCTTTGTTGTAGATTTTTCATGACTATCTATGTAAAGGTAATATCACCTGGACATAGTGAAAGTTTCACTTTTTCCTTTCCAATTTTAATGCCTTTTATTTCTTTTCCTTATCAAACTGTTTTGCCTAAGATTTTCTCATTACAGAGTTGATCAACAGTGGTGAAAATTGACATCTTTATCTTATTCCAGATCTTAGAGGGAGAGCCTTATGACTTTTACCCTTAACCATGATGTATGCTGTGGGTTTTCAAATATGTCATTTATCATGTTGAGTAAATTTCTTTTTATTCCTACTTTCTAAGTGTCTTTTTTAAAATTTTTAATGTTTTATTTTTAGTTGAATTTTTTTGTATTAATTTTTGCATCTTTCAATCTTAAAGAAAAGCTGTAAGAATATTACACAATTCTTACATACCTTTTACCCAGACTCAATTGTTTCCATTTTACCCCATTTGTTTTTTTAAAATATTTTAAAAGATGCTTAGATTACATAAATGTTACACAAAAAATTACAGGGATTCCCATGTTCCCCACCACCCACCCCTCCCATAACATCCCACATAAACATGTTTCATTAGTGTGGCTCCTCACCTGCAATGGATATACACAACCTGGGGCTTTGTCACTAAGCATGGACCATAGTTTACATTGTAGACCACACTCTCTCCCACACAGATCTGCATGTTATAAAAGGGCTGATATAAAAGGGCTGATATAAAGGCTGATATAAAAGGGCCTATATCTGTCATTATAATGTCACTCAGGATAATTTCCAAGTCCTGAAAAAGCACCTGTATTATAACTGCTTTTCCATTCCCTGCCCCCAAAGCATCCAGTGGCCACTGGCTCCACCTCACTGTTGTAATTTCTTCCATTGCTTGAATCACCGTAGGTCTACAACAGAATACCATTAAGACCACTCTACTCCATAGCTCATCCCCCAATTCTGAGGAGTCTGGGATGGT
>JAQZBX010016367.1:0-27426 GCA_029593785.1 Cabassous unicinctus | reverse complement strand
AAAAAAGAGCAACAAACCAGTGGGTAAGTGGAAGCTCTTCCCTGGGAAACTCTGGGGATTCAAATTTTAAAAAGTTGGATTTGTCATTAGGCTTAAGGGTTGTGCCCAGGACAAGAAATGGAGAGCAAAGCCAAAGAGATCTAGATCAATCTACATAAAAAGAGGCAGAGTATAAAAACAAAAAATCAAAACATAGAAGGCGGGAGGCATAGTAAATATTAAGCGCTTAGCACAGGGGATAACACATAATGCTTATTAAATGTTAGCTATTATTAGAAAACAGATTTTTAAATGTCTGCTTCCCTTCCTTTAAAGTTTAATAATCCTCACACTCCCCTCCTTTCCATCAGCAAATCCTATCTACTATATCTTCAAATTCTTTTCCAAATCTAATCAATTTTTAGGGCTTCCAGACCCCTCTGCATTCAAACCATTATCTTTCAAACTCAATAACTCCAAAATTGGTGTTTCTGTTCCCACAGTTGTCCCCTGCAGTATATCTATTACCTGGCAAATCAGATGAAGTCCCTCCCTTGCTCATAACCTTCTCATAAATTTCCAATGCAGGTAGAACCCTTTGGCCTAGAAAGTACCCACGTTATCTGGCTCCTGTCCTTCTCTCCAACTTCATCTCCTAACAGCCGCTCTTCACTTGCTGTACTTTTCCTGCAGATCTTACAGAAAACCAAACTAGCTCCTACCCCAGTCCCTTTGCACTTGCTGTGTCCTTTGCCAGAAACACTTTTTAGCATATCATCCCATAACTCAATCTTTATTTTCTCTCTTTTTATTCAAGTAAAAGTTTCTTAGAATAGATTACTCTGACAGCTATATGTGAAATTCTGCTCCTCATTCTCTATCTCTTGGCTGCTTTCTTTTTTCTTCACAGCACATAATTTTCAACCTGAAATAGTTGGCATATATTCAGTACTCAAACATTTTTGAATAAATGAATGAACAGAGGGATCTTGCTAAGTATGTATGTGTAATATTTGGAATTGCATACCAAATAAAACTCTATAAAATGCAACATAATAAGTAGGTGAGAAAGCAGGAAAGAAGAGAAAATAAATTTTGACAAATAAAAATTAAACTAATAGGAAGACTTTCCCATGAAATTCATTTCAGTCATGTTTATTACAGTTGCTAGATGGGCCATGGACCTGACTCTGTCAATATTTCTCGCCAACATTCCTATGCTAGGAATTTTCACATTTTCAAATAACCCACTTCACTTTAAGAAAAAGTATGCACACACTGAGAGGTTGATATTTTTCTCCCAACTATTTAACAGTTGGGAAGACTGGAGCTTAGAGAGGCATGGTTTCTTGCTTAAGATGACTCAGGTAATGGAGCCACCATATTTCATTAAAGATGTATGTAATTCCAGCATTCAGGCTTTCCCTCATCTACACACACCTTTTGAAAGGGTTAATTAATAGCTTCACTGCTTTCTAGCTATGTGACATAAGTCAAATTAGTTGACCCTTCTGGCTTTCTTTCCTCATTGATAAGAGGAAAGAAAGCAGATTTTTCTGCTCTTCTCAAAAAGTGTTGCCCATTTAGAGTTCATAATGAATGTGGAATAATGGTATAGTGGTTAGCCATGTTACGACTGCAGGGAGAAAATTCCATCTGCAGCTGGAGCACATTGAGGCAATACAGAAATCAAAGCAGAGGAGAAGAAATGAAGAGAAAGTCTTGAGACATGTAAGTCCCTGTATCCAGTTATTCCTGAATCCAGTCCACCATTTAGCTATGTAAAACTAAAATTTTTCTAGTTGGCTTAAACTAGCAGTGTATCTGCAACTCACAATTAAAAGCCACGTGGCTAACCCAGAGCTCCATCTTGACCTCTTTGTATCTCTGCTGATCCACTTTGCACCTTGTGGGAGCTGTTTCTTCTTATTCTGTCTATACACATGTAGGGAGAGTCTACTTGATAATATAGTCCAGAAGTCTAATGCTGAAAACGACTGTACTTCTGCCCCCAAGGATCTCCAACATTAATCAGGAAGCAGGCATTTTTAAAAATTATGCATATTACGTATGTTCAAAGTGTTATGAGACCAGTAGAAGAAATTACATTTGAAATGAGCCCTGAGGGATAAGGAGGAGTCTACACATACCCCTCCTCCAATTTTTCATGCAGATCGCCCTTTAAATCAGTGACTTTAATATTCTTTGGAAATCTAGCCAGTTTTAGATAATGTCCAGTATATATATATAAACATATATATACATATATATATGTTTATATATATATGTATATATATCTTACATCAAATGGTCATATTAGGCTCAAAAATACTTAAAAAATATATTCCAGTTCTAGCTGCCCCTGCATTTATGCTACACTGCAGTGGTTCTTGTTTTGTTTTGTTTTTTACATATAATTTTTTTTAATCAAACAATCTGTTACACAATATATTTGGTTCATTGTAATGCAATCATACAGGATTTGTCCTCTGTCCTCCAGCTTCATCCATGTTGCCATATGCTTTACGACTTCATTTCTTCTTACAGCTACATAATATTCCATCGTGTGAATAGACCACAGTTTGTTTATCCATTCGTCTGTTGATGGACACCTGGGTTGTGGTTCTTAACCCTATGGGGAGTCACAGATATCTTGGAGAAGCTGTAATAGTCTTTTCCAGAGGAAAAGAATGTGTATATATAGAAATCTGCATATAATGCCATAAGTTCCAAGACCCCTGTTTAAAAACTCCTACTGTGCAGAATGAATCACTGATCACCTCAGCAGGCTTCTCCTTGGGGTTAGGTCTCCCCTGACTCTAGCTCACAGGTATGTGCTAAGTGTTTTCTGCCAATATAACCATGGTACACATGGAGGGTGAATTGTTGAACAGCTTTACGAATATGATTTACTGTCTATACCCTAATGTCTCAAACTTAGAACTAACTAGAGCACGCTCATGCAGAAAGTAAGCCACTCAACCTGACTTGCACTTCCAAGAATAAGCTATTATCCAAGAAGTCAGCATAGAGCTTAGGAGTCTCTCTCTCTCAAACAATGTGAGTTATGCAGCCTCCATTTGTAGGGCATTGTGCATTTCCTCTCTACTGCTGCACAAGATGCTTCCTAGCCATAGTTATTGAATTAATCAATCAAATTTTATTTTTATTGCACCATTCTGGAAAATCTACTCATACACCTTTCCAGTAATACTGAAAAGGAAAATAATCCATACCAGCCAATTAAGAATAAAACATATGTCTTCCTGATGATGTCTGAGCTGTGATGGTTCCAGTGTAGTTGGCCCTTGAAGTTATTCAACATTAAAGCTGAGATAGATTACCAAGGTAATACCCGTAAACAGATCAGTTTCATTACAACCACCAAAAGAAAAGAAAACATTTAAAAAGTCAGGAGTCTCAGATGCTCCGGGGTCTAGAGCCAGACGCAATAATAATAACAGGCATGTATTGAACCCTTCCCCTTTTAAGCGTTCAGAGTGCTGCACCATGTAACATTTTATTTGCTACCCCTGCAGCTCTCTGATTTATAACTTCTTCAGGGCCCAGGACTTTAGGAAGGAAGTTCACTCTGGCTTTCAGCTAAGATCTTGGCGTCTTAAGTTGCTGAGGATGTACATTTCCTGGCATAAGAAGAGAGAGTTCTAAAATCTAGAATTTGTGTTGGAAGATGTTGGCTGCTGACATAGAATGAGGGCACAATGTTAAGATGAGCCTGTCCCCAGGAGAGGTCAGCCTACCAAAAAGTCTCAAGGGCACATCACCCTGAGACTATGCCAGGCCTCAAGGTGCCATTCTAAGCCTTATTGCCTCAGAAACTCTGTCTTATCAGTGGTCCAGAGTTGATGTAACTCTGGGGACTTGCCAGGGCCTAATCCAACTCTCAAGATAGGAATTCAAATTAAATTGAGTTACCTGTGAATGGATTCACTCAAACAGAATATTCATTTCAGTGTCTATGTATTTGCTCACCAGGCCATCTCTCTGGTTTTCCAGTATCAAAAACCTAGGGAACTGAAATAGTGCTTATTTAATGAATATGGGATCAGATTAGAGGGGCTTATTTTTCTGTTCCTTGAATGAATTGATGGGCAGTGTTTCTCTGTTCCTCTCTTCCTTTTTTCTCCTTCCTTCTATCTTCCTTTCTTTCTCATATCTACAGGTCTTTGGCATCCTTGTTTTCTGACTCTATGGTACTATCTCTACATAGCTACATGTGCACACACGCACACACACAAACACCACTTTGCATGGCCAACTCCTGCCATTTCTTAAATGTCATCTCCCCATGAATTGTTCTCTGAAGCCCCCATACCAGGCTAAATTCCCTTACATGTTCTCACAGCACCATATATTTCTCTCTTCTTATAGCCCTTTTCATGTGTTATTATAATTAACTTTCATTTTCCTTAAGAATGTATATTCCATGTTGGCAGAGATGTGCAGCATCTTTTTCACCCCTTTATCCAAAGCACCTAATAAGGTGTCTAGCATATCTAGCACATATTGAGCTCTTAGGAACAATAAAAATTATATCTAACATTTTTTAAGCATGAAAAGATGCCAGGAATTGCATTAAGCACTTTACTTGCATATCTCATTTAATGTTCATAGGGCATCATTTTCAGCAATGATTCTTAACAAGGTTAAGTCACTGCCTTAACCTGAGCCTTAGAAAATGACCTTGAAGATAGGATTCAAGTGCAAGTAGTTATTTGAGAGTTGATCCCATGGAGGAGTAGGGAAGTGAGATAAGGCAAAAGAAAGCAGCCAAAAAAAGTGCATAATCCATTCAACTACCACTGTGGGTGAATGGAGCTTCATCCCATTGGGAAAGCCTTAGGGGTTAGTGTAGAACATGTACCTGAAAGTTATCCCATCACTGCAGCAAAGGACTTGAAGTATTTATACACCAGCTTCTATCAGTCAGTGGTTAAGGGGGGCTGAGGGGTAGAGGAGATTGTGTTGGGCGGTTATTCACCAGACCTTCTGGCCTACTGTGTGCAAGCCAGCACAGCAGCCTCTAGCTATCAGAGAAAGCCCTCAGGAAATTGGAAGGTAGGTGTGGTTCACTGACATGGATGACTCAGGGAGATAAGGGCAGCCAGCAGCTACCAGAGGGCCATGCCCAAAGTTCCATTTTTACTCAGAGACAATACTGGAGCTTGAACCCCTGTCTATTTGATTCCAAAGCCCATGTTTTTAATGATATTTTCATGCATATGTATTAAATAAATGAATAAAGATGAATAAAAATAAACAAAATAAAGAGATGATCATTATCAAGAAGAATTTTTTACTAGAGCCAACACAAGGCCTTATGAAACATCTATGTCCCCAAAGAGAGCTGGCTTCTTTAGCACCTGGATTATTCATGCTTTCTGCATTCAGTCTCTCTCCCCTGGGGGATTGCTGCACCACCCTGTCACTTTTCTTTCTCCTCATACTTCCCATAATAAAGAGACCCCTCCACTTTGGATCTCTCTATTCTTTCTGGAGATATGAGAATATAGTGATTTGCTTACAGTCAAGCCTTGACCTATCCTGGGAGTCATGCTGTTTCTATGGTAATCATCCATATATCAGCTTTCAGCTGTTATGAATTGATTTTCTTGGTCAAAAGCTCAGATTACTGAGAGTGCAGCTTATAGTTGCAAGAAAGCTTGTATCCTGCTCAGAATTTTTTCTCCCATAGACTCTTCTTTCATCTAATTCTATGCGGGTTCCAAAATTAATTTATAGACCTAAATTTAGTCAATCTATTTTATTGGCTAGGTAATCGTGCACCTATTGTAATGCAATAGCGGTGTTTTGAAAAGAGTCATTTGTTCATTTGGTTCTTGTCAATCAAAGCCTTATGTAAAGCAAATAATCATCTCCTACAGCTTATAGTCTAAGATGCCTATAGCATAGGCAGGGCTCGTATGCTATCTGCATATTTGTTTATTTGTGAAATAAAGTCACACCTTCAGTTCAACAGATACTTATTGAGTGCCTACTGTATGCCAACCACTGTGATCAAAAGATGAATAAGTTATGCTAGCCTAGCGGGAGGGACAGACATGAAGAATGCAACATTGGTACAGAATGCTAGCATCGAGTTAAGCATAAAGTGGTATAAAAGAAACATGTACAAAATATAACAGCCTAGAGAAAGGGCAGGGAAATAAACAGCATTACACAGAGTCCAATGATACCTGTGGTATTAGGTTGAGAAAACAATCCAACTTGTGCAAAGTTTCTACCATGTGAGCAAGCATTTTTTGTTCACACGGCAAATGCTACCGTGTAATCAGAGAGTCAGCAGGAAGGTGGGAGTTTCGTTCTCCACTTGCACTCCTCTTTCCCCTCCCAAAAGTGTCTGCTCAGCTCTGTACCCGGGCGCACCCTCCCTCTCCACTGCCTTTGTAACTCGGGGAAATTCCTTACTGAGGAGTCTGATGGGTTAAACACCGACTCCGTTCCCAAGTAAGAAATCTGAACTTTATTCTACCAGCCAGTGACATTTCAAATTGTGTTCCACAGACCAGCTGGGTTAAGGGGGTAGGGGAGCAAGGAGCAAACAAGGACTGCTCAGGTCCTCCACGTCCACCTTTATCTCAACCGAAGCGGCTCGACTTCCTGCTTTTTTTCACGTGAGACCGGAGATGCAGAATTTGCCAAAGAGCACTGCAGGGGAGCAAACAATCAGGGCATGGAGAGAGGAAGGATACCATGGTAGTTTGGATCATGGAGTTTGAAAGGTTTTATACAGGTGATGAAATGATCATATTTGTGATTTAGAAAGAGGCTTCTGGCATAGAAGTAGAAAAAGGAAATGGAGGGTGGGAAACTGAGGAAGACGAGGTAGGGGGTTATTGAAATAATTACTTCAGATAAGAGGTGGGGAGAGCTGATCCAGGATTGAATTGGCTATGGAGAGGAAGGGATGGAATCCAGAGTCAGTTCAGGGAAATTTCAGCTTATTAAGCAAAGGAGACTTCCCAACAGACAGAGGGACTTAGGCACTGGATTCTGGAAAAATAGTAACAATACATGCCCATAAGTTTGTTGCAAAGGTCACAGTGTTGTGACCTTTAAAATGGTTTTAAACTGCATACAGTAGTGCAAATATTAATTATGAGTTTATTTCAACTGGATCACAGCTCTTTTTATTCCTAGTCAGTGTTTCCACAAGTCCCTCCCACGGCTCATTGTAAATTGAGCTTTTCCCAATTCACTTTGCTCAAAGCAATAAAGAATTCCATTCAGTTACTTCCTCTCCAGTTCCAGAATCGCCCAGTTCCGTAATCGGAAATTTAAAATTGGATCTCATGTTAATCTCTAAAGCAAGCTCCCCTTTTGCCTCCAGGATGAGCAATATTTGAACTTTAGAAAGAGGATCTTTCTTACAACCTATAGCAAGTCTTTGACCAAATTATCCATAGGTGGTACATCTGACATTCCAAAGAAGCATGCAGGGATCTTGGATTTTATCATGTATTATTAACAAGGATGATGATGACGACTCTGATAATGAGTACTTACATATTTTAGCACCATATTTTAGCACCTACTATGTACCAGGGAATATATATTAGTTTTCTCACTTTAGCCTTATAATTATATTCAAAATTAGGTGGTATTATCATCACAGTTTTACAGTTCAGGAAGCTGAGGCTCACACACTTCAGGTAACTTACCTAAGTTCACCAGACTAGTAATAAACGAAACAGAGATTTGATCCCAGCGCAGTCTACCTGGCTCCAAACCTCACAGTCGCTGTGCAGAGGTAGAAGCATCAAGTACCAGAGTCCCCTCCTCAGCTCCCGGTCTCTCCAAGGGGGGCGCCAGCCTTACCTCCAGGCCTCATCCATACCAGAGTGGATTTGCCTGATTGGAGCTGTTTATACACTGAGCAGGCCTTCCTAAGCAAAGGAAGTAATGGGGCCTTGCACAAGACAAACAGAATGACATTTATCTGCTACTCTCTGAAATGGGGGCTTAATGTGTCAGGCTAATTAGACAGGTGGGAGGCTGGGACAACATTCCAGCTTCATGTGAATGTACACCTCAGAGGGAGAAAGATCTGGTCAGAGAATTCCAAGCAGGTACTCGAGCTGTTTAACTGAGCAGTGAAACCCATGCACTGCCACTATTTCTAGGGTTTGAAGGGATTAATGGTAGAACTGAGCCAGGTTTTCTCATGGAGTTTTCAATTCTCTGACTACTTCTGAGGAGACATGCATCTCACCAGGGATCCCTGTTCCCTTTTCCAGCCCTTTCCTCTCAGCTACTTAGAATGAAGGCTCTGAAGTCAGAGTGTCTTCATTTCCTGTGTGACCTTCAGTGAATTTTTTGAACTTTTTTAAACTTCCCTGAGTCTATTTTCTCAAATATATGCTGGGAATAATGTGGACACTTTCCTTATGTGGTTTTTCAAATGAGTAGTTTTATCATACCTGAAAAGGGCTTAGCTAATACCTAACGTAAGGTTTATGGATGGAAGGCATTGGGAAGTCTGGAAATGATCAGGAGGTTTTGGGTTGTTGACCCCTGTTTTTCTATGGTCTCTTCTACTCCCTGTTCCACACCCTCCCAGAAATAGGTAAGGATATTTTTTGGTTTTCCTCCTCAAAATGACCTTGGGTTTCTGAGAAGAACTACAGAAACATGAAACATGCTTGGCTCTAGAATAATATGTAATAGTATGTAATACATATTCATAATAAAGCAATAAATAATAATTATGCTATTAAGTATATTGAGTGTTTAATATGTGTCAGGCACTCTGCTATGGACTCCCCCTTTATTCAATGATTTAGTTAATGTTATGATCCGCATCTTGTGGATGAGGAAATTTCAGCTTATTAAGCAAAGGAGCCTTCCCAAGGACAGTACTTAATGAACAGTTGACCTCGGATTTGAAAACAGGTACTTTGGCTCCACCAACCATGCTGTTACCCCTTCTTTGAACTCCTTTTTTTTTTCTTTTTTTTTCTGGCCATAGGATTAATCTATGCACTCAAATAGCTATCCTGACTTTATTGAGGGCTATAGCCGGCCAAATGTTGGGATGGGCAAAAGGAATATAAGCATTGAAAAAACACCCCTTATCCTCAAGTGACTTAGAGTCTCTGACTTATATAGTGGTATTCTTACCCTCCGTTGTTGGATCCTTCACCTTTTATTGAACATCTGTTATTTTCAAGGCCCTGATCTGGATACCAGGAGGATAAAGATGAAAGGACAGATTTCCTATCTCAATGATCTTCCAATCTAGTACAAAGAAGGCAATTACAATGCATGCAGCAAACCACTACCCAACCCCAGCCTCATTCCACTTTATGGGTCCATCACAGAATTTGTCCTTTTGGGTGAAGGACAGCTTCAGAAATCCTTTCGCACAGAGCTCCAATCAGACACTACTAAGTAATTGGATGTTGAACTTGAAATGAAGACTGTTTGCTATCCTTATCTAGTAAAAAGGCAGATAGAGATATATGTGAGCTAGAATTTGAGCCCAGGGGAATCATAGAATCCTAGGGTTGGTCTTTAAAGATCACCCAATTCAACCCCATAATTTTTTTTAAATGGGAAAACTACCCAGAGAATGGTAGGGAGTGAGAGAGAATTGGGTCAAGAACTCAGGTGCCCCATGCCCTTTCAACCACACCAGTGGGTTCCCTCTAACTGAAATGCCCTCAACAGTGAGGAAGTGGCAGCCAGAATGGTGCTTCTCGATGGAGCTGACGAGAATGGGAGTCGGCACCAATATTTGCAAATTGTCTGCAAAACGTTCTCTGTGAAGACACTGAGGAGGCTAATTGACCAAGGAAGGAGAGGGAGGGGAGGCTGCTGATTTTTTATGGCATTTCTTTCAACGTATCCTTTTAATTATCATGTAAAGAGATGACAGTTTCCGCCAACTCATGCCAAGTCTCCTGCACCTTCAGCTCAGCACCCTGGAACGTGAACTTGAGGCATCTGTGAGCAAAAGTTCAAAATGCTAAAATGGGAAGCATTAACAGGTGGAACCAATATGCGTGCACTTACCAGGATCAATTTTCCACTTAGACAGCTTTTGCCCAGTTATGCTAACTACTAACCAATCTATACTTCCTAATGGATTTAAGTAGAAAGGTCAGGAATCATAAAATCATCCATTGCCCACACATTAATATTCAAGTGTGGGCTCTTGAACCTGCCCCAGGCTCAGTAACACTGGGGACCTACTTATAACAGGTTACAGAAAGACCAACAGTCCAGACTGTATAGAAACATGGTATTTTGTGCAATTGTCTGAATAAATGAATCGTTGAATGAATTAGCAAATGAAGACATGGTAGTTGACAATTGATAGGAGAAATGGGGTATAGGATCAGGACTAGAGTGAGATGAGTGAGTTAAGTGCCAAATTCATGGTGATCCCCAAAAACTCAGTAATCAGAATAATATTTTAATGCACTATTTTTTGAAAATAGAAATTCATGATAAAATATCAAAATTCTAAGTAAGGATGGTATCACTTGTTGTATATTTGTAATAAACCGAGAGACATTGATGTATTAGGGAGATTATGAGATTTCTAATAAGACAGGAAGGCCAAGGCTAAAACTATGGCTCTGGAAATCATTAGCAGTGTAATCATGGAAGGATGGAAGGGTTTTATTAATTACTTTTGGCCTCAGTTTCCTCATTATTAAATTGGAGATAACATCACTCATCTCAGAATTGTTATAGAGCCAGGGCTTATTTATTTTATTTATTCAGTCAGGTTTTATAGAACACTTACTGTGTCTTTTAAGCACTGCTTTCAGGGTTACAAAAATCAGAAAAAAGAGGGGGACATAAAACAGGAACTGAACTGAGTGCGAGATACTGAGCCAGGCACTTTCCTAAACTATTTGTGTGTGGATGGAACAGAAGCCAAGGAACAAGGAGAGGCACTTCTGAAATGGACCTGGATTGAATACAGTGGGACATCTTATGGGGCAGGAATTAGCAGAAGTAGCAGGCATTTTTACTCTGTAATCTAATTGAATTCTTATAGTCACTTTTTTTTCCTTAAGGTATAATATGTCCATTTTACAAGTGAGCACATTAAAATTCAGAAAGTTCAGGTTAGTTTTCTGAAATTACATAAGCTAATAAAGAGATTAGCTGGAACTCAGGTTCCCAACGGCCTGTTCATTCCATCACACTTCTTTGTTAAGATATGGGAAGTGGAAGCCTTGAAGGGGAGAAACTCTCACAAAAGAGAATTTTATGGGAATGCTAAACAGGGAAAAATTTGAAGGATAAATAAATACTATCAAAAAGTTTAATTCCTTTAATCTCTCTGTATAAACTCAAGCAATATGTTGCATGCATTAAATACTACATTAAAATTTGAAAAGTGTATAGAGATACCAATAGTGTTTAAATTTGGGGAAATTAAGAAAGAAAATTGAGAAACACTCACAGAGAAACATTTTAAAGTAACTAAAATAAAAATAGGTAAATAATAGCTCATCCACGTAGCAGGGAGAAATAAATGTAAGTCATAGATTTCTCTACGAAGATTAGGTTAAAATAGTGTGTCCTGAAGGCCTGGCCTAACAGTGAGGTAGCACATACAGTTACCGCTCTTAATATTTTTAGATGGAATCAGACAACTGCATTTGAATTCCAGTTGTGTCATTTATGTTTACTCTTAAGGAAGTGAGCTTTGATGTGGGTTAGGTTTTCTTAGCCATAAAATGGGAACAAATGATCAACATCTTAGTTGTGTGTTGTTTTTTTTTTTAAGATTAAATATCATAACATACATAACCATTATCTGAGTGCCTAAAATATTCTAGATATTCGGGAATTGGTGTTGGTACTTGTTATTATTGAAAGAAGGTGAGAAAATTATTGTTTCAAATAAAACCAACAGTAGCTGTTTTTGCCTTCTAAGAGGAGTGGCAGCATGAGTCAGATCATTGGGACAATAAATCTCAAAGCTATTCCAGTCCTCTTACAGAAAACTGTTGGGAAGGACAAAAGAAGCCCGAAATTTCAAAACTTCTGCCTTGTCTTGCTAAAGGGAGTCTCAGTTGTAGGTGGAATATTCAGTAAGCAAAGTCGTTAATGAGTTTTGGATATGCCAAGAGAGGCAGGTGGTAGAAAACTTCTATTCTGATTCAACATAACCCCAAAGTTTACAGAATCACAACCATCACCCAGAAGCTTGTCTATATACACTAACTATGCATCTGAATATTCTGAAACATCTGGAGGGCCGACTGTGTTTTGTTTTTTTGTTTTTTTCTCCCCACTTTACCCAAACATTTGGGACCAATATCAGAAAATAGGGGGCAGAGTAATGATTTCAAGGAAGCTGTCAGAGTGAATGTTTATAATTGAAGTTTGGAAAAGTAACACCCAGGGTCTGTTATGTGACAGAGGAGCTGAGAGAAGTAAATTGCCTGTGAACCAATAAGGGAGGCAGGTGTGATTGTGATTATGAGTGATTTTCGTACCCCTAATTGTTGTCAGGAAACTTATGAGACATTGGAACCAGGAGGAGGGAGTGAGTGACATCTAAATGATGAGTTCCTGGAGACTTGTGCCAAAGAGACCCCACCAGGGATAATTCATTTCTGGGTCTAGTGATACCTCATGTCTGGGGTGAAAGCGAATAAGCTACAGTTCAGCTGTTTGACCTAATATCCAGAATTGGACATAAATAGTATTATCAGGAATTCAAAATCAGTTACTGGTGAGACAGGCATCCTTGACAAATAAGATGACATAGTCATCTGGAGTGACATGCAGACCATTTTAAACATCTCATTAAAAAAAATGAGGAATTAACAAGTGTAGCAGCAGCCAAGCTGGGGTAGAGAGCAATACTCCAAGAATACCTTGGCTCAGACAGCCACAGAATTTAGTGCAGGAAAGGACTTTAATTATCACTACCAGGGGTCACAGAGAAGCAGCTTACATGATGAATTAATGAATTATTTCCCCAAGGGCCAGGGTTTATTGTTAAAAAATTTTTTTTTTGTATATGAATCCCTTGTGGTACCTCTTTAATTAGCTACAGGCCCCACCACTCCTTCCAATCTTTTACCAGGTGCCTTTAAACATATATTTTTAAATTGTGAGGCCACTCAAAGTACTTGAGTTTGCGAGCCCCGAGACTCATTCCTTTGTTTGGCACATGAGGAAATCTTAGTTCAGAGAATTTAATGTTAACCACCTATTGCAGATCTGCTATGCTCAAGAAATCATTTATTCCAATATTTATTTATTGAATATCTTTTATGTGCCTGGCCAACATTTAATTTTAAAATATACAACATGGACATGGGATCTACGTTTCTGGAATTTACATTCTAGCAGGGAAAAAGTCTAGAACAGTCCATGGCACATGCTATGTGCTCATTGGCAATTAGCTCCCTGAAACTTTGGGCCCTAAGACGAACAAAAGAAAAAAAAGAAACTATTTATTTTTGTGTTGTTTTATTCTTTTTTGTTTCATGTCTTTGAGCTGCTGATCCTTGCAGCAGAAGCAGGAAATAGCTCTTAATGGAATGAAGTTCAGAGGGCAGCAAACACCTTAATCTGTACACGGAAGTATCAGGGAGAGCACAGGTGACTTCTGTGGAAGACCAAGAAATGTGATTTTACAGGAAGAATTCAATTTCTTTACCCAAAACTCCCACGTGAAGAACTCAGGAAACCCATTCTCTGACTGCTTGTGAGGTACAATAATACCATAGATGCTTCTAGCCAGGTATTTGCTGTATATTTTATATGCATCATCTCATCACAACAACCTCATGATGTATTATTCATTTGACAGATGAGGAAACTGAAGCACTAGAGGTTAACTTTCTCAAGTCCACACAGCTAGTGTGGACCCAGGATTTAGAAGCAAGTTTATGTGCTTTCACAACCTTCCCACTACCCTACTTCCAGGTCCTTGGTAAGTTTTGCTTGGTGAAAGAGATTGTTCCTCTGAGAACAGGCAGAAACTAGACAGCCACAGCTCAGCACCTGTAGTAGAAATTCTAGGACCACACGCTATGTGCCATGATAAAGACAAAGAGAGTGGAAAAGATGCTACCAGTATTTAATTTACAGAGAAAGACTGGATCCAAAAGAATTGAAGGAAAAAGTGTTTACATCACTCTGCATGGCACTCTTTGCCCTATTGTTTTCTGTTGACTGCAGCCTCTGATTACATATGGAAAGACTGTGGATAGGGAGGGAAGGGTATTCTAGACACTTCAAAAAGTAGCACCCTTGAGATAGATGGACAGTTATCGAATTTGTAATGTGCTACAGACCATGGCTGTGTGCCAAAGGAAAGACAATATCGGGGTAATAAAGAGACCTCAGACAACTTTAGGCAGTTGAGGCTCATCAGTTTCATGAGCCTAAGCCTAAGAATACACTCTTCCTGTGCCCCCCCCCACCCATATATAGAACTACCACTACCTTCTAGGTGGTAAAAAAAAATCCCCAAGATTCTTGCAAAATGATGTTGGCCAGACTTGGATTTAGATGGTAGCATGAGCTACTACTACTTTTTTTTTCTTTCTGGTTTTAATAGCTATTTTATTGGTGTGATTAATGGTATCTTTCAAATATTTCTGGCCCCATCCTCTTCAGAGTACATGGTAGGCTTCAATTTTCTTATATTTGAATGAGGACAGATTTGGACAATGATTTTTGAGCTACACTGTAGGACTTTCCATAGCTCTCTCTTCGCTCTGGCTCACCAGAAAGCAGCTCTTAAGAAGATGACTTCTTCATTAACTTAGGATCCAAGTGACTTAATCAGCAAAGCCCTTCCCACCCACCACTCACCCAAAATAGATTTATGGAATGGATAATGTTTTTGTTCCTTAAAACTACTGAGCGTTGGGGTTGTTTATTATTGCAGCATAACCTAGCCTATCCTGACTGATAAAACTGTATAATTAGGAGAGGCTGTGTAAGATAATACCAGCCAGAAGCCAGTTATACTGTTCTATATGTTTCTAATGTTATCTTAAAGGCAATATGTTATTTTTAAAAAACATTTTAAAAAGCCCTTCACTCTGAAATGACACTTTCATTATGTTCAATTACCGAGTATTAATACCCCTTATTAGACATTCAACTCATAAATGATTGTGAAAGTTAAATTTAAATCTCTTAGAAAGATATATGAATGTAAGGATTAGCAAAAAGCTTCAGTTAAAAACTAAATTTATAGTGGGCAGCAAATGTGAATTTCAAACTACAATTACGATGTCACATCCGTACTTACAACTTTTTAATGGCTTCCCTTTGCATTTGTGCCAAAGCTAATTTCTTAGCCTGAGCAAAATATGTTTCTCCATGATAGGGCTCTGTAGTTACTGCTCCAACCACTTGCCTCACAATTGTACTGAATCACTTGCTTACTATGAGTATGAAGTGTTCTCTCATCTCATAGTCTTCATGCATGTTCTTGTTTCTCCCTGGAACTCATTTCTATTTCCTCACCTTGCCTCACTTTACTCTTTCAGCTTTCATCTTAGATATAATTGTCTTCGGGAAATCTTCCCTCTTCCCTTTATGGTAGTTCAGGAGTCCCAGAACGTCCTGTTCTCTCCTCTAGTGCAGTGTGTACCACGTTGTTTTGTAATTGTCTATTTATTGGTTTGCCATCATTACTGACCCATGAGCTCTGTGGTGGTTTGGAGTTGTATGGACCCCACATAAACGTGTTCTTAAACTCAATCCATTCCTGTGGGTGTGAAACCATTGAAAGTAGGACCTTTTGATGTGGTTGCTTCAGTTAAGTTCTGGCCAACCTCAATCAGGATCAGTCTTAAGACTATTACTGGAGTCCTTTATAACAGAATAGAATTCAGAGAGAGAGAGAGAGAAAGCCACAGAGGGAGCATCCAGAAGCTGAACATTAATGGAACCTGGAAGAGAAGGGAGAAGCCAGGTGATGCCGCCATGTCCCCTGCCATGTGTCAAGCTAAGGACCAAGGATCTCTGGCAGCCAGCCCCAGAACACCAATGTTTGGGCAGATAATGTGGACCTCATGATGCCTTGATTTAGATTTCCTTTTAACCTCAAAAATCATGAACAAATAAACTCCCATTGTTTAAGCGAAACCATTGCATGGTATTTGCTTTAGCAGCAAAAGGAACTAAAACAAGTTCTTTGAATGTAAGGACTGTTTTGTTCATTAATTATCCCCACTACCAAAACATAGTGTTGCATATAGAATATGTTCAACCACTATTCACTGAACTAATAAATAGAACCAAAATTAGCGTACTAAATGAATTTGCCAGCTTACAGTCTATAAACCCAACTCTCCAAGTCATTCTTTGGCCAACACATGCATGAGCCTGTGTGAACCATCAAAACAAGCATTTGATTCTATCATTCCTTGTTGGAATCAAACATTTCCTCCTGATTAGGGAATTAAGGAAGGAATGTGTAATTCTATTTCTTGCCAAATGTGTTATGCTATAGAAAGAAAGATGTAGAAGCACTAATTTGCTTGGGGAGGTGTGAATCTTGCCAACAAACAAACAGTGATTTTGGTACAAGAGTAAAGGTAAGTATCATGCTCTAAGGATAACTTTCTAGAAAGGGACTTTAGTGTATGCCTGCTGTGTTCCAAGTTTTGAGGCTATAGAAGTAAAATGAGACCAACCCCCATCCTCAAGGAGTCCACAATCCAGGGAGAAAAAAAAAAGGATACACAAGGAATTATAGTAAAAGGAAGAAAGGATGAGTGCTAGATTAGACACACAAGATAGATCGCTAATTGGAACTAAAAAGTCAAAGGAGAAAGAAAACCCAAATTAAGCATGAATTAAATATTAACTATTTCATATTCAAATTTTCATTTTGCTCTACGAAAGTGTCCCATAAATTCATTTTTCAGAGTTGAATAAACTGAAGCTTTTGTTTTTATTATTACTTTTTTTAAAAAATATATTTTAAAAGATGTTTAGATTACATAAATGTTACACATAAATTACAGGGATTCCCATGTTCCCCACCTCCCACACCTCCCATAACATCCCACATAAACATCTTTCGTTAGTGTGGCTCATCACCTGTAATGGATGTACACATCCTGGGGCTTTGCCACTAAGCATGGACCATAGTTCACATTGTAGACCACACTCTCTCCCACAGAGATCTGTATGTTATATGCGGATGTAAAATGGCTTATATCTGTCATTGTAATGTCACTCAGGATAATTCCCAAGTCCTGAAAAAGCACCTGTATTTCAATGCTTTTCCCTTCTCTGCCCCAAAAGCGTCCAGTGGCCACTGGCTCCACCTCACTGTTGTAATTTCTTTTTTTAATATAATAAAAATTATTTTTAAAGAGGTTTTAGATTACAGAAAAGTTACATCAAAAGTGTGAGGGATTCCCATGTATCCACCCCCCTCCCACATCATCCCCTATTTTTTTTAAATATAGCAGTACAATTTATTATGATGTATCTGTAAAATCTACTTATCAAAAAAAGGCACATTTAAAAAAATGACTCCCTTGTGGTAAGGACTAACCTACCTACAGTAAAAATCTAAAAAATAAAATCACCATATTGACATTTATCAGTACTTCACACATCTAACAAATACTGAAGGAGGCAACTACCATTGTTATAACTTCTTTAAAGCCAAAAACTTAAGCACAAATCAGAATTAAGAGAAACTTCAGAATGTCCACATTTGCATGCATTTTTGGCTGAACTTTCAAAGATTCCACATATAACAAAACCACAACTTTGAATAAAAATGAATATTAAAAACATTTAAGCCTTGTGACAAACTTACTCTACAGAAGCTAGGAAAACAGAGTGAATAGTAACAGAAATATATTTCTAGGAGAGAGAGCAATCACATATTTCTTTTATCATAAAACAAAAGTCAATGTGTCAACATTTTAATAACACTGACAAAGTTATTTACTTTTCAAGAATTTGCTTTTCAAGTTGTGTCTTTAAAAGGTATCCATCCATATATATATAGATTAAATTAAATTTATACATCAGAAACATTTTGCTCAGAATTCTAATCTTAAGTATAAACCATAACTTATCAAAGCATGAATTATTTGAATCTTTTTTGATTCTCATTTAAAGTTTAAGATATAGGGACATTTATTCTGGAGAAATAGGGCAAGACTCCTGTTTGTAAGATAAGTTTTTCAGATGAAGCATATAAATCTAAATGGTAGCATTGTTGTATAGTATTTGGACTATTTCTACTTTTTAATAAAACTCTTCTCAATATCACACTGCTTGCCACTGATAAAGTTGGAATTGGCATTCTGGTCAACAAACCAGTGTGTCTCAACAAACCATGAACTTCAGGATTTCCTGGAGGTGATTATAGTAATCCAGAACTGACAATTTCACAGCTCAGATATAATTTATCAAAATTCCCAGACCCTGACACTGGGAATCTGCATAAAAACAAGTCCCCCACCTGTGATCTTAGGTATGGCCAGGATGGGTCCTTGTATTACTTCATAGTTGAAAGGAATTAAAGAGGACAGCATTTAGCCTAGGGGTGTATGTCCCTTATCTTGGGAAAAAGGGGACCCACATATTATTCATCAAAACTCCAAACAATTTGTAACCATTATTTCTGTTATAATGACAACCATGATATCTACAGCAATAATAATGCAAGAGACAGCTATTGTGTGTTCCTGGAGACTAAGTCTTATTCATTCTGATTCTACAAATTAAAACAAAGCAAATCTTAAATAATAGACACTTAACGAAAGTCGGTTGAATGAATTTACCATGTGAGTATATTTCATATGAACATCCAAGCTAAAAACACAACTACTCATGGTATTCTGCAAAATGTAGTTCTCCAAAGAAAAATGAGTCAGTCATGACAAATACTATCACTTAAATCAGAATCACTACTAGAATTGGTGTGGAGTTTTGTTAGATAATAACACACTTTACCTCTTGCCTGCTTCCAGCGTTCCCTAACTTGGTAGTGATCTTTAATTAGGGGATGTCATACATTGAGCTCTCAGCAGTTACACCAGATCCTCTATGGGTCTCTGCTGCAAATAAGAAAAGCTATAGATTCCGATTGTGAAGCTGCAAAATCCTATAGCATCTGGGTTTACACATAGTAAAAGACACAAGCCGTGTTCTTGATAAAAAAAAATTGGGACATTAAAAAACGTTTAATTTTTACTGTCTTATGATTCATAGTATTCCAAAAATCTTCTGCAAGATCTAGCAATATAACACACTGCTACCAGGACATTCTCACTTTGATATCTCACAGTATTTCAAAAGCATTTTCAATGCCGGACTCATGAAACATGCTTCTTCTCCTGTTTTCCATCCCTTTAAATATCTCCATCATCCACTAAGCCACCCCAGCCAGAAATCAGGGCGACATCTCAACATCCCCACATCTAATTAGTCACCAAGCCCTCTCCATTTATAGCTCTCTAAATATCTCTCATATCTGTATCATTTGCTTTAGCCCCATTGCCATCACCTTCATTCATGCCACCATTTTCTATCAACCTTGATTTCTGGTTTTCCTGTTTTGATTTGTCACCTTATAATCTATCTTTCATAGTGCTTTTTGAGTTTTTGTCTGTAGCACAGATCTAACTATGTCTTCAGATTCAAATCTACAGCTAAAATCCATTCCTTGTATGATATATAATACCTTTCATTACACACACACATACACATATACATACATAAATATGTCTATACCTACATCTACATCTACGTATATCTACCTGCCTTTGCACATAGTGTTTTTCTCTCTGAAATGCCCTCCCCTCCATCTGCCTAAAAAGGTTCCTTCCAGACCTCAATACCCACTCCAGGTTTCACTTCCTCATAAAGCTGGTCTTGGCCATTACCTGCCAACTCTCCCGGTAGAGTTAAGTCAGTTTCTTCTCTATCATGTTTCTTTCTTTATGTGTTTCTTATTATGGCTTTTAATGTGTTGCTTTGTGACAGCTTGCTTATGTTCTTTACTCCTTAGTAAACTGCACTTCACGAAAGGCAGTGATCTTATTGTTTCCCTTCTGTTTCTAGTGGGATGCCTGGTACATAGTAGGTACACAAAGAGGCCCTAGATTCACTGCATGAATTCAGTGATGCAATGTATCAGTTGTAGAAAAGAAAAGCATTTTGACCTCCCAAATAGTCAAGGAGTGGCCATTCATAAGAGACCATTTCTTCTTGTTTGTGCCTAGAGTCACGTACAGATTTTCCTTTTGAATATCCTTTAATAACTACTGTAAGCTGTAGGGGAAAGTCCAAACACCTAAATCTGAAGTTCAAGGCTACCCACAGTCTGGTCCCATAGTGAATTCTCAGTGTCCCAAGCCCTGTGCTTGGCACACAGCAAACCCTTAATAAAAATGTGCTGTGCAAACTTTATTTTCCATCATGTCCCTAAGGAAGCACTGCCTATCAATTGAAGTAAACAGCCACTTCCTGTGTCAGTGACCTCTAACCAGTAGACAAGCATACACCTAAAAGACAAATGTAATATTGGATTTTCATTGGAGGATATATGGTTGCCTAGATATTTTTCACTTAAAATATTTTGCTATAAGGATGCAGTAGAGGAAGATGTAAGCTATATTGCTTAGCTGGCATCAGAGAAGGATTCTATATATCCCGAAACATATGAAAACTTTGTCTCATATGTACAATATATAAGACTGTTCAACCAGGACAGCAGTGAGTTCTATCAAAGGGTAGGAAGGTGCTAAGTACAAATAGACAATTAGTAAAATAATTGCAAAGCAGTGGGAGATTTCCCTTATCTTCCTAAAATTTGCTTTTCACAAACAAGATTTTACATTTGCATTCCTTTAAGTGTTCTGTCCAAATATGTGCCAAGAATAAAAAGAAGTTTTTAAGAACACCGGTTGCAATAGTAAAAAATTGCAGACAATGTTAATGTCCATGAGTGGTAGATTCAATAAATAGTTACCTCCATGCAATGGAATACTATTCAGTCATTAGGAATGAAGAGGTAGAATAATATATACCAAGCTGGGGCATTGTTCATGAGCAATTTTATTAAAACTGATTTTCTATTTTTAAAATATATATACACAAATACATGCATAAAGTAATTGGAAAGATGAATATCAAAATTATAAGAGATGCTGCATATCAGTGATAGAATGACAGATAATTCTTCTCTTTTTCAAACCCATATCTTCCATGTTTTTTATTTGATACTCCTGAATTACTAATAACTGCATTTCAATTTCTTATCTACATCTTTCTTTCCTTCCCCTTTCTCCTCCCTCCTCTGGCCATGCTTCTAAATAAGCCAGATTCTTTGAAAAGTATTAAAATTCACCCAAGCAATCAGTCATTTTGAAAATAACCCTGTCCGCAGAATGCCTGGCCATTTGGAAGAATCCGTTTGTACTTGGTTAGTTTTAATTGTGATTCTTCAAATAAGTTTGTGGTCCCTTCTAGAGACTCCCATTTCTGCAGAAAGGAATCAAGATCCTAAGGCAGCATTCTAGTTTCTTAACAATCTGGCCCCATTGTACCACACAGCCTCCAGAGCCCCAGCCTCAGTTCACATATACCCTCATAGAACATTCTTCCCATTTCTGGGCCCTGTGATCTTGCTCACCTTCAAGGCCTAGTTCAAATTCCCTCTGCTCTGGTGCCTTTCTCTACCCCATTCCAGACAAAATTCCCTGTGGCCTGCCTTTATGCTTCCATCATACTTTCAGTGTTGTGTTGGAGCCGGCTTGTGGAAAGAGATTGCTAAATATTCAGGAATTTTATAAGGCGATTTTTAAACTGTTGGGAACTTGAAACGGGCTGTGGTGGAAACAATTGCATGATGGAAATTGGCAAATCTGGGCTCACCCCCACCCAGAGAGCCAGTCTCCCAGCATGCCATTGCTTTGCATATACCTTTATTATCGCACATGTCCTATGCCCACTTGTGTTACAGTTAAAGAACCAATCTCTCCTATGAAGCTGTGAGCTCATTGAGGACAGGTTTAATGTCTCGATTTATTTGTCTCCCTCCCAGAACCTAGGCAGACTGTTTGGCATATGGCAAGTGATGAATAATGAACTGTTGAAATGGATTGGGTTGCTTTGACACACACTCACATTTGGAATTAAGCTGTGATCTTTTTATTTTATGTTTTTCTATCCTTGATATTCCTGTTTCTCATTCCAAGAGCTAACAAGATTTGGCTAAATAACATTCTCTTTTATTGACATTCTTAAATATTACAAAATAATTGACTTTTTCAGTGCAGCAGTGATGTTGATTAGAATAGAAAACTCGTAAGTGTAACTCTCTTTATTATGTATAGATACTATTACTCTCATATCTTTACTTCCAATAGATTTGCTTAATAAAAAAAATCTAAGGAGAGCCTCAGGAAGGCATAATATGATTTTAATATACTTAGCTTCAGAGAACCTCTGATGGTTAATTAAGAAAGTTTCATCTTTGAAGTAATATTAGAAAAAAATGTATTAACTAAAGGATGCAGTGTCAGTAATAAGATGGCTTTCCTTTTGAACATTCCTTCTATTCAATCCTGAGAGACTTACGACAATTATATTTTATCAAAAACGTAGAGAAATAAGCACCAACAGGGGATGCCTAGCGGATTTGGGCATTTCTTACAAAACAGTCTTAGGAAATGATCAATCCCTTCCTAATCAGAGTCATTTTATTGAAATGAAGGGAAAAAAACATTATTTACAAAGCCACAAGAGTGAAAATTACACTCTGAAGGTTAGGAGGTTCAGTATTTGAATAGTTGTCATTTTTAGGTCCATTCTTTCAAGTAAAAGGCAGTTAAAGAAATACAGCATTCATCAGTCTGTCCATACATTCGTTTCGTTTGTTTTGTTTTGTTTTCGTGGCCACAATGAATGGTGATCAGGCACTAAATTAAGACCCTCTTAGATTATAATGCCAGTCCAATAGCTTGCCTGCTTCATAACCCTGCACAAGTTATTTTACCCCTCTGAACTTGGTTTTCTCATCTGCAAACCGTATAATGGCCACCTCATAAAGTTTCTGACTATTAAGTAAGATAACATGTTTCATGTGGAATGTAGATGCTTAGTGATATTATTCCTTTGTCCCCATCTCCTTTCATTCAGGAAAAGGTTTTTATGAACTCTTAACACACTGCCCTCCATGGAGACATTTTTAATTTGTTTCATGAAATCGATCTCAGAAACATGAAATTAATAGGGGACAGCATGTCCTAATGGAGAGAGCATTGAATTGGGAGAAAGGAAAACTGGGTTCTAGCTCTATATCTGCTGTCAGTTTATCATGTGGGTTTGAGCAAGTCCCACAATCTATCTGACCCTAATTAATGCAGAAAATATTGAAGTACCTGCTCTGTACAAGGCATTTAGCTGGACATTAGAGATGTAAAGATATGTAACCCATGGTCCCTGCCCTCAGGAGCCACATTGCAAGTGAGGAAGACAAACACATTGTAAAATCCATGCAATCTGATAAGGTCCGTGATAAAGTCACCTACCGAGTAACAAAGGGGCAAATAGCAGGACCCAGCGAGCCTAAACTCACCAATGGAAGAGGGCTATGAAAGCAATCATTTGGTCTGTCTCTCCACAGGGCTTTTGTGTGAACATCAAATGAAATTATGTATATTGAAGCAATTTGTTACCTGGAAAGTGAAATGCATGCTCATTTTTAAATGAAAATGTGAGATCATGTGGTGTTTGTTTCATATGAGTAGGGCAAATACTGCCTTCTCATTATTTCCCTTTGTGATTCTTTTATCGTTGGTGCTAAATAAATACATGATGAATGAATGTATACAAGAATACACAAATCCAAATATTCAGAAAAGTGAGAGTCAATGAAAGTTAAAATAATTTTGGAAGACTCTAAGGATTTGGTGATCTAGAGCCTAGTTTAGAGCATAAAGGACTGGAGGTGAAGAGAAAGAAAAGAGAATTTAATGGATAGAGAATAGCATTGCCAAAGACTTGTATAATTATAATATAATAGCAACTATGCTTTGGGTACAAAATATCGACCACATAATGTACAAATATGTCACATGCCATTGCATGTAATCCTCACAAGAAATTTGCAAAGCAGGTAATATTTTTTCCTATTTTCCATCTTAAGTACAGGAAAGTTATTCACCAAACAAGTCACACAAAAACTGAGTGATGAAGTTAGAATTTGAACCCAGGTCTATTAGATTCAAGAGCAAAAGGATGTTCAGAAATTGGCTGAACCAGTGTTTCAGAATGTAATCCACATCCTCACAGCAAAGCCTCCTCTGGTTTTCCTATGCTGACCAAACTGCTCCTTCCTTGTCTCCTTTTCAGGGACACCTTACTTTACAACTTAAATTTCAGTCCTACCTCAGAGAAAGGCCACAATATTTGTCCACATGTGTAAACCAGGAACCTAAGAATTATTCTTGACACCTCTTTCTTATGCACACACAGAGAAACACACACACAAAACAAACCACCATAAAACTCAGTGGCTTGAAACAATAAGCATTTATTTCACTCTTGCATTGAAAGTTTGGTGATTTGGGCTGTTTGGCTGGGTAGACCACCGGGTCTCCTCTGGGCTTACGCAACTTGGGATCATCTAGTGGTTGGCAAGGATAGGATAAGCGGGGTGATTTGACTTTGCTCCACAAAGCTCATCCTCCAGCAGCCTCAGCTGGGCATGTTCTCATGACCTTGGCAGAGGTTAAGAGTGAAAGCAAGCCCAGTCACAGAGATGCTGGCTAACGCTTCATTGACCAGAGCAAATGATATGGCCAAGCCCAGAGTCACATGCTCTGAATCTGCTCCTGACCAGCCAGCCTCACATCACACTCTGATCCATTCACCTTCTCAGTCCCAGCCACCTCCACATTCACCACACTCCCACCCAAACAGACCTTTTGCACATGGTCACCTTGTCTGAAGCACTCTTCTCTCCTCATGTCTCTTGGTTCAATGCAATGGCTCCCTCAAATCTCACGTCATATATCACTTGCTCATGGAATCTGTCCAGGACAAATCATTTTCTAAGCAGCTCTTCTGGCCCAGTAAACCTCTTCTTCTTAGTTCCTGTCACAGTTGCAATGCTGTTTTCATGATTATTTAAATTATTTAAATAGTTCTTCAGTGACTCCTCATTTCCAATAGAATAGTAAAGGCACCTTAGCAAGCCCCATAGGCCCTCCCTATACTACCCAGTGCGTACCTCTCCTGCTTTTGTCCCTTCCATGGCCTTATCCAAGTGGCAGTGAGGCATACCACTCCACTATCATAATTACATTAATATATTTTTCCCTTTCTGTCTGCTTATACTGTTACCACTGACCTTTTAAGCCTGGGCAGCTCCAAGTCATCCTTTTAGCTCTGCTCTAGTGTCAGTCTTGAGAAGCTTCCTTTACCATCCCATCACTGCCCCCGGATAGTGTGTGCCAATTTTACTTTTGGATTCACATAGCTCTTTTACAATCTTTCTCTATAATAAACCGTCACTTTATGCTCCATTATACTGTGATGTGGACCTTTGTCTGATTCTCCTAATTTGTAGAGAGGTTCCACAAAGGAAGGAATGGAGGGCCAACCCACTACTTAAGGGCAGCCGCATAATAAATGCTTAATGTTTTTGTGTGGATGGATGAGTAGACAGATGAATTAATGGATGGGGTTTAGATTTAGAAAGAAATAGAGATTGGTGACTCCAGAAATAGAGGCAGCTTCAGATTTAGGCAGTTCAGGCGATATCAATCAAGAATTGATTTCAAGACCCTTCTCCAAATTTCTTCTTTATGATTAGGGAACAAAACTAGAATTACTGATAATCTTTGTTTCCTGGGGTGCTGTAACAAAGGATCACTAACCGGGAGGCCTAAAACAAGAAATTTACTGTTTCCCAGTCCTGGTGGCTCAGGAGCCACCAGGGCCATGCCTCCTCTGAAGTCTGTAAGGAAGGATCTGTTCCATGCCTCTTTCCTGCACTCTGGTGGTGACTTGCTTCTTCTCTCTGTCTGTCTCTGTCCAATTGTCCTCTTCTTAAAGGCCCAGCCTAATGATGCCTGGCCCATTTTAACTAATAATATCTTCAAGAATCCTACTTCCAAATTAGATCACACTTAAAGGACTAAGAATTAGGACATGAAAATGTCTTTTTAGGGAACACAATTTTAACTCAAAACATCCCACTCTCTGGCCCCCAAAATATCATGCCCTTTCCACATGCAAAATATATTAACCTCTCCCCACTTCCCCAAAAGTCTTATCTCATAGCATTATCAAAAATAAACCCAAAATCGCATCTTCTAAAATCATCTGAATCAGATATGAATGAATGAATCTCAGTATGATCTATCCTAAGGCAAAATTCCTCTCCACCTGTGGACCTTTGAAACTAAAAGAAGTTAACAGCCTCCAAAATATAATGGTGGGACAGATATTGGATAGACATTCCAATTCCAGAAGGGAGAAATTAGAAGGAAAAAAAGAGGTCACAGGTTCCAAGCAAGTCTGAAACCCAGCAGGACCCAGTCCATTAGACTTTCAAAGCCTGAGGATAATCTTCTGTGGTTCAATCCTCTGTCCTCCAGGACTGATGGAGCAGTGGCCATACCCTCTCTGAACACTGGAATGGAAACCCTCCCCTCGTGTCCAAAGAAGGTCCCTTTGGCCCATACCTCTGCATCCACGGCTCTGTCCTTAGAGTCGCTCCTCCTTCATCCAGGCTTTCAATCCAAGGCCGTCAGTGTTTCTGTTGGTAAAAAATTCTCCAAAACCTTAATCTCATATACAAGTCATGGGGGATCTAACCATCAGAGAAGAGGGTCCTCTACAGATTTTTCTCTTCCTGGCTTCTTCTAAGATGGATGTTTGGATTCATTAGTCACACACCTAATTTCCAGCAAATGGTTATCTAGCCACACCCTTGGGCCTGTCTCAAGAACATGTTATCTAGATAGGCTAAGAATTTTCCAAATCATCAAGTGCTGATTCTTTTTTGCTTAGTAGTCCTATCCCTCAATTTATATTTTTCTTTCCACATTTTCACTATAAGCAGCAAGAAGAAACTATCTGTACCTTCCATACTTTGCTTGGAAATCTTCTCAAATATCCAAGTTCGTCACTTACAAGTTTTGCCATCCATCCAACATCAGAACACAATTCTACTGATTCTGTACCACTTTATAATAGGGATTTGTTTTCCTCCAGTTTCTAACTACACATTCATCATTTCCTTCCAAGGCCTCACCAGAAGCACAGTTAACGTCCATATGTCTCCCAATGTTCTCCCCAAGACAATCTAAGTTTTTTCTATCAAATGCCTCAAAATCTTCCAGCATCTACTCATTACCCATTTCCAAAATGACTTCCACATTTCTAGTCTTTTTTGTGTTGGTTTTTTTTTTT
>JAQZBX010016366.1:0-36555 GCA_029593785.1 Cabassous unicinctus | reverse complement strand
AAAAAAAAAAAAGGAAAGTGAGAGAAAAGTTTATTCCCTTGCATGGGAACACAGCCAGAGCATGCTGATGTTAAAATCTTTTTTTTTTTTCTCCCATCCCTATAATTACATAGGATGAAACCCTTTTAAAAATGCCCTATCATTGGGAAGTGGGTGTGGCTCAATCGATAGAGCTCCCGTTTACCATATGGGAGGCCCCGGGTTCGCTTCCCGGGGCCTCCTTGTGAGGGCAGGCCAGCCCGCGCGGCCCTGCGGCGCGGTGGGCTGATGCAGCAAGACCTCACAGCAAGGGGGAGATAAGCAGACACAGAAAAAACACACAGCAAATGAACACAGCAAACACAAGCAGCAAGGAGGAGATAAATAAATAAATAAATAAATCTTTAAAAAAAAAAAAATGCCCTATCGTTTTCTGAACTAATAATCTAGAATCTCAAGTGAGGCAGGGCATATCCAATGGTGATGATTCTGTCTTAATTTTCATATCATGTTTTGAGTAAATATTTGAATCCTCCCCAGTTTTAAGGTATCCTAATGGTTCTTTTTCATGCCTTAAGCATTATAAACTCAGCAAGGTCATTTAACGTCTCCTCAGAAAATCAGAATAAGCACTTTTCTAAAGCATACCTAAGGCAGCTGCTTCTCCAACGCATCACCCATCAACTGCCTTTAGCAAACAAAAGATAATTTTTAGATTCCCAGCATTAACTATTCTCGGATCCATTAGCTGCAAGGGCACAGGCAAATTGGGCTATTCACTCTATGAGCATTTCTATCACAGAGTCAAAGATATGTATTGCCCTTTATTTATTGAAATGTTCCTGCAGCATTCATGCCCTGCTCAGCTGTAACATTCCAGTGAGAGACAGTTCTTAATTTTCAACCACGAGACAATAATTCAAAGTTGATTTCTCCAAATCATCCAATTATTATGTTAGTAAATGTAGTGGTGTTAAATAACAATTATTTCTACTTGGCAATTTTATCTCAGCCTAAGAAAGAAAAAAATGGTCTAAATAGGGTAGAAAAAGAAGTCTTTTATGTCTTTGATATAACATTTATCACTGAAAATTCCCCAGGCTTTGTTGACCCCCAAAGCAGCTATATTTTAATAATGCTTTCCCAGCAGTTTGAAAATAACTTTAATTTGCCACTTTATAGTGCTTAAGACAGCGACTTAAGCACCTATTAAGTATTAGGAATAAGAAACAAAATATAAGTAAAATAGAAGTGCAGACGTTACTACATTTGCTGAATTGTTTCCAAATTCAGTATTTTACCCTTTGCTCTGACAAAATTGGGTAAGGTCTCCAAGTTTTATGTAGTAACCTTTTAATCCTAGGAGGCAAGGGAGAGAAATCCTCATGAACATGTAGTTCTCTTTGTTCCTCCTTTCTGTCTTCAGGGAGACAAAGAGTTTAAATCTTTCATTCATTCCTGAAGTAACATTCAGCACAAAGTACAGCATAGATGCTAATAAATAAAAAATAATAAGGATGAAAATGCCAACCCAGCCCAACGCCCATGATTGAAAAATAGAAAGAGAAAATCCATGACAATTCTTTTCTCATCCAGAGACGCAAGTTTATGACTGGTAATCAAATTTTATGAGGCTCAGGAAGATTGTATATAAACTTTAGAAACAAAAACTCATGGGCCTGTTGATCAGTAACCTCCTTTTGACCAGCAGTGCCCCCAAAAGGAATATTCTGGTGAATTTTAACCCCAACAACCGTGACATGTCACTGTCTTCCACAGTATGGGCAGTCTCTCCACCAAGGCAAACACCAAATTGCCTCCGACAAGGAGATAACCCATTGCCCGTCTGCTCTTTAGAAATGAATAGGGGAAAGCTTGCTTAAGATGCAGTTGATCTTTGGTGGCAGAGATCATTCAGCCCTGCTGAAATACTGGGACTGGAAACACAGTCCTCTGGGGCTTTTTCAAATAGAAGACATAAGTAATATGTAATGCTTAAACAGTAAAAACGTATGCCTTTCTTGAAGTGTACCTTAATATCAGTCCCCTTGGTGAACAAATCTATAAATTAAGAACAGGGATTTAAGTCACAAAACAGATATGGATCTACCATTAGTAATTGTGTGCACTAAGCCACTGTTCTCGGTCATTAGTGGGCATTAGAATCAGCTGGAGGACTTCTGAAAACACAGATTATTAAAAAGTCCACCCCTAGAGTTTTGGATTCAATAAGTCAGTGGTGGGCCTGAAAATCTGCATTTCTAACAAATACACAGGAGGGGTGACCCCCGATGCTGCTCTTCTGGGGGCCACACTTGGGAAACCGCTACTCTAAGGGTCCATTTCCTAACCCTTCTGTGCCTCAGTATCTTCACTAGCTGTTTGACATTTCATACTAACACCTTTTTCCCAGAGTTGTGTGACAAATAAATGAGATGATGCATTCAAAGCTCTTGGCACAGCGCCAGGTATATACTAAGTTCCCATGTTCTCTGTTGTTAGTGTTTAACTTTGTGGACCTTGGAGGTTTCTGCAAATGAAAAATGGACGGCAAGTGGCTTGATATATTTGCCTTTGGTTGCTCTTCTGGATTTTCTGCTGTTAAATTTAGGTCAGACTAAACTTCTCTTTTTCACTTGTGTTAGAATCGAAAGATTTTGTTCTTCCAGGATGCTAAATTTGCATTTAGTTTTGGCAACATGTGTCTTGTTTATGTTTGTTTGTTTCTCGTTCTCTTCAATAAAATATTCAGGATGTTGGTTGGTTGACTGTGCTGTACGATGTCCCAGAATGAGTGAGGGAAAAGAACTGCACACAGTTCTACCTTATAAGATACTTCAGGGACAATTTTTTTTTTCTGCTAATGCAATCTTGGGCTGCACACAGAGATAATGCTACCATTCTTGGGTTTTTCTCCATTTTTTAATTTACTGTATCTGGTTGTTGTCTCTTAGTAAATATATTCCTTAGAAGATACAAGTTGAGAAACTCAACAGTTTTGCTAGTTTTGGAGCAAAACTGGGTTGGTTTAGCACTAATGAGACTGTACCTGAATTCTTTTTGACAGGATTGCTTGGTTCTCATGTAAATGAGGACCAGTGCCTTTGTACAGAAAGCAAAAAACAGAAACAAAACAGAAAAGAATCTAAGCAATAGTAATAAAAGAACAGAACCTAGAGAGTTGGGATTAAAAATCACTGATGTTTATAAAAAGAAGAAGCTACCCTTTTTGCTTGATGACCACAATTGAAGAAGACCAGACTCTTGGGAGTTAGGAATGGTTTTGCTAGGTAAATTGGCTAGCATGGATAAAGCCTTTTTTGTTTGTTTTCCGGAGCAATGGGTCATTTATTTCCCTTCTTGTCCTGGGCTCAGTAGATGGATGGCTTCTCCTTATCCTTTGGATTAACAATTTTCTCCAGGTGGCTGCTGATGCTATGATAAAGCCCAGCAGAGAAGGACCTCCACTCCAGCACCATGGCCCTGAGCTCCCTATAAATCATCTCATCTTGGTCCTACACCAGGGCCGAGTAATCCATTATGAGGGTCTCCTTGAAGGCTTTGGCCACAGCATCCCTTTGTTCTGGGATATACATAGGTATATAATAACATAGGTCCCATGTGCAGCAGTTTATGGCCATGTGTCTCCTGATGTGAAACAATCAAAGCTTATCCTGTGATGCTGCATATATAGAAACATGCAAAATTACTGTCATCTCCCATGGCACCAGATAATAGCTAATAGCCTTCAACATATACATGCTTCTGGAGGATATTATCTGAGGTCAACTTCCATGTTAAGATTCTTTAGGAAAAATCCTTGCAGCAACTATCTCTGCATATTTTTAAGAATGATGCCTCTGTCACTGGGGAGAATGCCCTTCAGACTAGAAAGGAGTAGAGCAAGAGTCATTAAGACAGAATTGAAGCTCTTCACTGAAGAGAGGGTTATGAGAGTGCAGCTTGCCACTTTAAATGAGCTCAGGTCTCCAGATGAATGATATACTGGGGGTCTACAGATGTGTTTCTTCTTTGATGACAACACTTGAGATTCCTGGAGAACTGAAAAGCTTCCAGAAGTTTATAAATAAGTGAAGTGTCCTATATTGCAAAGCAAGCAGAGAAAGATGAATTACATGAACATATATTTCTGTCATTCAACAGCAAGAACATAGGACAGATTACTAACTAGAGCCACAGGACCCGAGAGGTAAAGTGGTATTACTGGAGGTCATCTTGAGCACACCAGAAATTAAATAGTAAAAACTAACCCCATAACTTTTCTTTGATAGGGCTTACTATTCTGATAAGATCAATGGAACCAGCACAGATATAGAATTTTTATTTCAGCAGGGCTTGTGTGCATATTGCAGACATGTGGGCCGAGGGAATCAGAATCAATTCACCAGCCGGAAAATACAATAGTGAGACTGGTTGTCTTGCAAAATGCTGAACTTCACATCATTGAAAGCAACTAAACAGATGTGGAATGAGAACCAAGAGATTCTCTTACTCTTCCTGAACAGTATGCTTCCATACTGGAAGTTCCATGAGGGAAGGTACTTAACTCAGTTCCTCATTATTGCATGAACTCAATAAACATGTATTTGCTGAATGAATGAATAAATGAATGTCAGAATTAAGGACATGATTGAGTTTCATTCATTTCCTAACATTCATATGTTTATTCTTTTTTTTTTTTAAGATTTATTTTTATTTATTTATTTATCCCCCCCTTGCTGCTTGTGCTTGCTGTGTCCATTTGCTTTTGCGTTTTTCTGTGTCTGCTTGTCTCCCTTTGTTGAGTCATCTTGCTACATCGGCTCACTGCACCGTGGGGGCCGGCTTGCCTTCACCAGGAGGCCCCGGAAATCGAACCCGGGGCCTCCCATATGGTAAACGGGAGCCCAACCAATTGAGCCACAGCCGCTTCCCCATATGTTTATTCTTAAATCACTTGGATTTCTATTGAATTAGAGAGTGTTTAATATCAAAAATACGCAGCAGACTTCTTTATGCAAATAAAAAAATTCCCTATTCCCAAAAATTTACCTCATGTATTTTGTCTAATATCTCATTTAATGGAAGAAATCTATTTCACATGATACTGTGAAATCATTCCTGTTAATTTTCCTAAGGTTTAAAATCTGAAATGCTGGAAGAAAGATAAGGAATGTTTTGCAAATAAGCAAACAGGATTCAGGATTTTTGCCATTTGAATTTTGGGTTTTCCCTGCTTATATCATCCATAAGAAAAATCGCTAGTTTCTTTTTTTCCTCACATTCTATTGTCTATATAACTTTCCCCTTAGGCAAAAATAAATAAATAAATAGGAGCCCTGTAGGGAATGCTTGGAAATGTGAATCGTTTTTATAGTATGGGTTTGAACCAAAGTTAAAATATTTACAAACTCAGTCAACAGAATAATTTAGCTACTGATTAGAGAAATAATCACTACTCTACACTGCACCAAAATTAACTGCTAAAGTTTCTTAATGAATTGTACAAGATAAGCGCTCAATAACATAAATGATGCATTTACAAAACTGTAAATAGTTTAACCCATTCTGTTAGCCTTCTGGAGATACGCTTCTATATGGTTTTGACTACATTCAAATATGTAATTAATTTGACTAAGTGCCGTATAGCCTTCAGAAATCTCATTCTGCAAGTGCAGTTTTGACAGGACAAAATGGAGTCATGATTAGAGAAATGCTTTTCACTGCTTCCTTATTAATTTTTTTTCTTAGAGAAGCTGTGGATTTATAAAACAATTGCATAAAAATACAGGATTCCCATATACCACCCTACTGTTAGCACCTTGCATTGTTGTGGTACATTTGTTACAATTGATGAAAGCAAATTTTCAAAACTGTACTATTAGCTATAGTCCATGGTTTAACTTAGGGTTCATTGTGTTGTGCAATTCCAAGGATTTTTAAAAATTTTTATTCTAGTACCATCTATATATAACTTAAAATTTCCCCTTTTAACCACATTCAAATATATAAGTCAGTGTTGTTTAACTACATTCACAATGTTGTACTACCATCCCACCATCATTATCAAAACTTTTCCATCACCCCAAATAGAAACTCTATGCAAATTAGGTATTAAGTACACATTACCTACCCTCACCCAGGTCCCTGATAACCTGTATTCTAATTTCTCACTCTATGAATCTGCTTATTTTAATTATTTCATATCAATAAGATCATACAATGTATTTGTCCTTTTGTGTCTGGCTTATGTCACTCAACACAATGTCTTCAAATATATAATTCAATGCTGATAATTATGTTCACAATGTTGTGCTACCATCACCACCATTCATTACCAAAACTTTTCCATCATCCCAAACAGAAACTCTGTACATTTTAAGCCTTAATTCCCTTACTTACTAATTTTGATGAAATGATGCTTTGCAAAATTAAAGTCCATGAAGACAGGGAGTTTGTCCGGATTGTGTCCTGTGCAATCATCTTCTATAATTTTAAGGAAATTGAATGTTTATTGAGAGTCTACTGTACACTAGGATTTTGGTTTAGATGCTTTCACATATATTATTTGAATTAATTCTCATAAAAATACATAAAATAGTAACTATTTTCCCTCTTTTACAAATGAGGAAATAGTAGTTCTGAGTGGTTAAGTGACTTGATAAAATTGCCTGGCTAAATAAGGGTGGAACAGAATCCTGTTCCAATTCTGACATGCCTTCACTCTTTTCTCTGTCTCATATACCAGCTGTAGATGCCAAGGTATGCATGAGCATTTAGTTATTCTGATTCTTTACTCAAATGATAAATTGATGAACAGATATACAGCTTCTACCTAAAGACTTTAGAGGTTTCCCAGTGGTTTGGAATCGAAATAAGACTATCATTACAGATGTAAATAACAGCTAACATTTACTGAATATTTGCCGTGCTCCGGACACTCTGGGCTTTAAATGAATTTTCTCTTTTATTTCTCAAACAACGTAACAGAACTCTATGAGGTGAGTACCATCCTCATCTCCATTTCCCAGCAGAGGAAACTGAAGCACAGGGACTTAAGTAACTTGCCCTGAATCATGTAGTTTAGAAATAGTAAAGCCTGGGTTTGTATTCAGGCACTAAGACTCTGGAACGGTGGTTGTCAACTGGGAACTGTTTTGTTCTCCAGATGATATTTGACAATATTTGGAAACATTTTTCATTGTCACAACCGAGGAATGCTACTGGTATCTAGTGGGTAGAGGCCAAGGATGCTTACAATGTACAGAAGAGCTTCCACAACCAAGAATTATCTGGCCCAAATATCAATAATGCCAAGTTTGAGAGGGCGTGCTCTAGAACTTACCTTTTAGCATTTCTCTATACTTTTGTACCATTGAATTTGAGCAAGGTCATGGAAATAATAAATATTATATCTGGCTTTACTGATGATTCTTACCTGAATTTAACCTCTCACTTCTCTCTCATGGCAATAATGGTTATAATATTCTACAGCAGTACATTACACTGTGCATCAGAATCATCTGGGAATCTTCTGCAAAATACAAAATACCTAGGTCTCACCCCCACCTCACCCCCAAATTATTACTGAATTGGTCTAGAGTAAATCTTGGTCTTCAGAACTTTAAAAAAGCTCCCCAAGTGATTCTAATGTGCAGCCAAGTTTTGAGAAGTGTGTAGAGAAAAAGAGCAGATTTTTAGTGTGAAACAATTTCTATTGTCCACTAAAGTAATATAATAATGGCTTGCAATTATTGAGTGCTTATTATGTGCCCAAGACTATACTGAACACTTTACAAAAGATTTCTCACTTTAAATCCTTCAACAACTTTATTGGGTAGGTTTTATTAGCTCTGTTTTACAGATGATGAAACTGAGACATGAGAAGATGAAATAACTTGACTAGGACCTCACAGCTAGTGTGTTACACAGCAGCAAATTAAATCTGGCTCCTTCTGATTGGAAAGCCCATGCTGCAAATCAGTGGTTCTCAGACATGTGTGTGAGTTAGAACCACCTGGAGGGTTCATGAAAACAAGTTTGCTGGGCCCCTCCCCCAAAGCGTCTGATTTGGGAGATCTGGGGGTGCAGCCTGAGAATTTTCATTTCTAACAAGTCCCCAGGTGATGCCACAATTGCTCCTGGTCTGAGGATCACACTTTGAGAACCACGGTGCTCAAGTGGGACAGTTTCCTATAAAACCAAGCTCTCTCTGTCCTATGGCGTGTCTTTTGTTTAAGGAGTTTGATCCTGCATTTGCCCCTGAATCTTTGGCGGGGGAGGGTTTTAGAATCTTTCTATCCCGCTAACTTAATGTCTTGGGGGACAGTCCTAAGCACCAAGCTGCTGTGAAAAGGGCATAACAGCTGCTGCCCACAATGGAGTGGCAGCAAGGGAGCACCACCCAGGGGGAGAGAGCAACTCCCTTATCACCTCTAACCAGAGAACAGTTATCTATCAACAGGACAGAGACAAGGCCTAAACCAATGCAGCAATGGCCCAAAGTGTCTTATATGCCAAACGAAGGGGCTTAAGAGAGAGGCAGTGTGCAGAGGGAAAACGGGAGACCAACATAAGTTGTGCCCACACTTAGAACCAGCTATGATTCAATAAAGAACAGGAACTTCTCTTCTTATCCTACCTCTCATCTCCACTAAGCAGCAGCAGCAAGCAAGCAAACACACTGCAAAGAGGAGCTTTCAAAGTGAAACACAATTTAGGGGAAATGGTGGGAGTAGGCAGGCGATGAGACTGACTTATGCTCCCTCAATGCTGTAATCAATCAGCGGGTACACAGTCACCCATTGATAGGCTCCATACATTTTATTGAACCCCAGTACTGGACACTTGGAGACACACAAAGAGATAGTTTTATCCCTAATAAGCTTAAAATCAAGGTGAAAGGTGAGCATATAAATGACATTAATGAAGAACAAGAGGACCAAATGAGCCATGGAGAAGTAGGAACCCAAAGTAAGCAGAAATCAGTGGGAGGGAGGGGGCAGCTTTGGGAGGTATTGAGGGCAAGTGGTCAGGGATGCTTTACAGAGATAGTAGGATTTGAGTTGAGCTGCGTGTTCAAGTATAGGTAGGATGTGGGTAGTCGGAGGGCATTGGAGAGAGGCCTCCAGGAGGAACAGGGAGGAGGGAGAGGTGGCACGAGAAAGGCAGACATATGGAATTTGGGTGGGGGGCTAAAGTGAATGGATTGCTTTGGCCTTGGGTCACAGGGTAAGTGCCTGAAGACAGACCTGGTCTAAACTGGGGGAAACCAGACCAAGGAGGAGCTTGGATTTACCTCGCAGGCACTGATGAGCTGGAAAGTTCTTGATAAAGAAAGTGATACGATAAAAGCATAGCTTTAGAAAAATCCAAACCATCTCCCCCTTCTTTCCTGAACCCTTACTCAGGCTACATTCACCTCATCCATGTGATCCTATCTCCAAACCTACCTTTTATTCATTTCTAGGGCGACGAGCATGTTCTATGCACCAAGATGCCACTAATTCTCTTTTGATGCTCTTTGGTTCCCGTTTCCTGGTTGGTCAGAACAGGAGCTGGATTATTTTAAGGCTCAAGAGGCATGAGGAGGTTTAAGTTTCTGCCCTGAGATTTGGCTTTCAAATCCATTATGAATAGTTCCTATAAATTCTGTTCCATGCAAGTTAGTATTTAATAATTTTTAAATAGCCCACAGAGACCAACTCTGTCTCCACTTTGAGCTATAACACATGAAATATTTGGTGTCCTCCAGATCTGTTTACTTTCTGTTTACTTTCTGCCAAAGGGAAAAAAGGGAGTCCTTGAATGGCCTTACTTATCCTTGTTATCTCATTACCTTATTAGCTCTCCTAAGAATATTATTTCTAATATTATACAGAAAACTAACAATGGTGGAATGATTTAAACTGGATTAAATTCATGGTTTTAAATACACACTGGAATGTGAGATTCATCATTTTATTTCCCAGTGCCTAGGACAAACAATATTAATTAGTTATTAATTAATTAACAAATATTGACTGAATGAATGAATGATAATCAGAGTCAACAGCCAAAATGCAGATCCCATAGATAAGCAAAGTTAGGCAAATTCATATTTACCTGTATTTACTGAACTCCCAACATGTACCAGACCCTGTGCTAAACATTTTTTTACAAATTTTTTAATTGAAGTATATCATTCATACACGAACATGCATAAACAGTAAGTGTATAGTCAAAGTTGTGAACTTAGAAAATACACATGCATAACATCATACAGGGGTCCCATACATCACCCCTCCACCAATACCTTACATTGCTGTGAAACATTTGTTACAAACTATGTAAGAGCATCATCACAATATTACTTGTGCTAAACATTTTTAAATTTAAACCTCACACAACTCTAGTGGTTAGGCATTATGATCTTATTTTAGAAATGTGCAACCTAGGGCACAGAACAAGTGAAGTAACTTGCCCAACTTTTCCCACAGCTAATGAATAGTAATGTGTGGTTTTACAACCAGGTGCTCCAACTCAAAATCAAGGTTCTTTCCTCCACTTTTCCCCACATTTACCTAATCATAAGAAATATCTGAGTGATTTTTACTATAGCTTCCCAGGCCCCCTCCTCTGAGGATTCTGACTCAGTAGTTGGTGGGGGGGTCAGAAATCTATGTATTTAATATGTCTCTGGTGATTCTGAGAAACAGTTGAGGGGTTTTCAGGCCTGGCTGCCTCTTAGAACAATTTGGAGATGTTTAAAAAATACGGAGGCCTTAGCCCCACACCAAACAAATCAATGAGGTATGGCAAGAGTCACTGGGGATCAATATTTTCAAGCTCCCAGGTTACTCCAACGGTCGTCAGAACTGAGAACCACTGGGCTCAGCTATATCGTGCTGACAATGCTGCTCAGCCTCGGCTAACCACCAGTCCGTCCCTTGCCCTTCTTCCCGACAAAAAGCAGTTCCTCTACAATGTAGGCCAGGAAAACGCAGAGAGTTTTGAGAAAACAAAGGAGTGTAAGGGAAGGAGATCAAGAAACCCTTCATGCAAATGATTAGTGAAAAGAAACCCAGAGCTGCCGAAAGTAAGGAAAGGTAAGAAGTGAAGGGAAAGGTTTGAGATTCAACATTGAAACACTTTATTAACTCTAAGCAAAAGTTAAATAAAGCTGACACTCATGTGAGCATTTCATGCTCGCATAAAGGGCATGCTTTCTATGGAAGTCAAAGCAATTGTTACATATTCAACTATTTATCCTTCTTAGTCCCAGGGGTCGATGATCAGAAATTTCTGTATGTCTTCAGCCTCTCTGTTTTACAAGTGAGGACACTGAGGCATGCTAGGAGAATGAAGTCACTTTAGACTTCAGGATTGGGGCCAGCGGACCTGCTTGGCGTTAAGTGTCCAAACTGGCTCCCAGGCTTCCGTGCCGCTGCTACTGTGAGGCTCGCGGGTTTTCTTCCACACCATTGAAAGCCCATGTGCTCTATTCATTGCTTCATAGACAACTGTGATCCAGTATTTGGAAGAACAGGAATATGGTAATATACCTTTATGTCCTCCTTCATCACTGGATCTCAATAGGAGAGGCCAAAATAATTGGAGACAAAGTCTGGCGGAAAATTCTGTTTTGGTTTTATAATCACGGGGATGACTCTTGTCACATGCCATATGCATATTGGATCTTTTCTTCCAACAGGATGAAAACAAAGGAATTTAAGTACAGAAATGTTATGTGTCTATATGATTCTGGGGGGAGGGGGAATGGTTTGTGTGTGTGTGTGATATAGCAAATGGTGTATGGTTTAGTGAATACATAGTAGCAAAAAGAAAAAGAAATTCACCCTCCTACCTTCTTTGCCTGAGCAGCCTTTCACCCTTACTTAATGAAATGGAACAGTTGATGCCTTTAACTCCTCTTTCATTTAATCTCATTAATGCAGTCTGTTGGGATTCTAGTTGTGGGATAACATAGGGGCAGTCATCAGTCTTCTGGGGAAAAGAGTCATATTTTTCAGTTAGGACTTTTCATTGCTACATCAAAATGTGTGAGAACCAGCTCAACACTAAAGCTGACGCCACTGGTGAGTTTTGCATTTTCTTCTGTCTTCTGACATTTAGCTATATGAACTTACCCTCCAGGCAAGAAAGGAAGTGTTTACAAGCCCTCTGCAAAATAAATCATTGGTGAGGTGTGGGGACACTAAAATATTTTCTGATGTGGGAATGCATATAATAAACAAGCCATGCAGGCTTAATTTTACACTAGAGAACATATTTAAATATAAATATTATCAGATCCTGAAGTAAATTACCAGATGCATGAGTTTTGAGATTAAATCAAGTAGACGTCCGCCACATTACACTAATGTTAGATTAACAGGTATAAGCATACTTGCCACAATTTTGTAGCTTTGATTTTAGTAATTGGCATTGCTATCATTATAATTATTTAGCTTTTCTAATCTTTAAAAAACTTATTGAGTTTATAAATATATTATATCTATATCACATATTTTTTCACATGTAAGAAATTTATTTCCCACCAAAAATTATAGTTGGCTGAATGATTATTAATGATGAAATGAATTATGCTTGAGTTTTTCTTCTAAATATTTGATAAGTAGCATAGTTCCTAAACACACATTATCTCAGAATATAGGCAGGTTTTGAGCATTTGTTTTAAAATACTTCAGGGGAAGATGGCACATAATTTATTGTCATTCCTTTGCTAATACAGGATAGCAATGAGTAACAGTTGGAAGTCATTAAAACAATTCAGAAAATTATTTTAGTTTCAAATATGCTTACAATTATTCACAAAAACCCCTTCAAAGACCTCTCTCCAAAATGCTTAGAGCTTCCTGTTGCTTGTATTTTTAGAAAAGAATAGATGTAGCTTCTATCAAATTATTCACCTATTTGAAAATATATGTTTTTAAAAACTTTGTTGGTAAAAGAAGCTATCACAAGCAGATTGCAGTTCTGACATCAATGGAGTCTTTAAAAAACTATTTATCCTTACCACTGACAGATTTACTCAGGGTATTGTTGCTATTGTTGTTTAGCAATTAATAGCAACAGACATCTTAAAGTCTATGTACTTAATCCTATTTGGGTCTGAATCACGATTAGCAGAGACTCAGAGGTGAACAGAAGTGTTCCTTTCTCCCCTCATTTGGTGTTAAAAAAAAAAACAAATACAAAAACGTTACATTGTCCATCTGTTGTAAAATCACATAAAGCAGTGTTTGATTATAGGGACTTGTGCTCGCGCACACATTCATGATTCATTTTTTAAATGAACTGTATGTTAACAGTTTGCAAAGAGAACCAGATATTTTTCCTTTCCTCTTAAATTTTAGTGGAATTAAAAGGAATACCATAAATTAAAGCTGAGGCTTTTTGTTTGTTTGTTTCTACAATAGAATATTTGATGCTGTACTTAGCAATTTCTGGCTTTCACCAATGTCTTTTCCTCAGATGTTATCCTGCTAAAATATCTCTGCTGCTTTAGAAGTAAGTCAGATCTCTAAACAAATGACCAAAGAAACCTTTTCCCTACCAATTCAATCCACCTAGTAGCATCAAAATGCCTTTGGTACAAATCAGTATCTAAGAAACACAGCCAACAAATGGGTCGATCATGAACATGTCCATTCAAAGTATTATAAACAGTCAAAAACCAATTGTGAATGCTCTGCTGGTACACAAACCACCTCAAAATGAGGAAACTTGTTAGGATGGAATTTGAAATCCACTATATCTGCTCTTTCTAATTTTTATGGCAATTGTACAGAAAGAATTGTGGGCATAAGAAGCTCTGGTCATCATTGTTCATACAACTCCTTCCCCAGCTTACATAGACACTGAATGAAGCTGTCAGGGATTATGTGCAGCATGCTGGATCTGATGAGCTCAAAAATAAGATAGTCGGGTCCTATACTATTTAGGATTACACCGGCAGCCTCTTTAGGAAAAGTGTGCGGTATCAGCAGAACAGGCGCTTCATTCTTTGTAGAAGCTATGCACTAATAATTCTACGCTTGTCAGGGGTGGCCAAGCCCTTGCCTCAGTCCATTCTTAATAAAAAAGAGCCTTTGTGACATTTGGCACAAAGTGACATTATAAGAGAGAGCTTCTAGACTAATACCCTACATTGTCATTATTCCCCTGAAATAATTTCTGGTGCTGCTTGCAGATGAGAATATTTTCCTTTAAATTCTATATGTGTCTTTTTTTTTTTTTTAAAGTCCGTATGTATAAGAATGAACTAAACCACAATATGCTTTTCTCTGACCTCTGAACTTGTTCTTCTCTCTAAAGATGAAATAAGAATTAAGATTGTCTTCTATAATTTCTGTTCATTTCAAGATTTAATGCTGAAACAATGGGAGCTGAATTACAAGTTTGCTAAAACATAGGTGATATAATAATGTACTCCTCAGTACAGATAATCCAACAACTGAGTTCCTAAAATCTGTGCTTTTATGGAAATATTGCTGGTTTCATTAAATATCCAAGGTGTTCTCCTATACCTGGAAACTCCTTAATGTCATGTTGGACTGAAGGTTCATACAAATTTTTCCCTAGGTCAACCCTCTGGTGTCAAAGGAAATCTGTGGGGCATTTGGTAATGCTTTCTCTTTTTCTTCCTATCTCTCTCTCTCTCTCTCTCTCTCATGCACGTGCGCGCACACACAAAACATGTGCAGATATTTCTATAGTTTGTTATTACTGGAGTTAATTACTGGATTAACAGCTAAGGGCATATTTTAAAACAAAAGCATTCGTAAACATGAAAAAGTGGCAGCTAATACTACTATTGAGTTCTTGGTCACTCGGGCAAATTTTAGGATGTTATTTTAAGCATCTACTTGATGATATGGGAGTTGCTAGTGAGCCTGTTAAATAAAGGTATTATTAGAATAGGAAGAGAAGTGTGAATGTGGTACTAACATCCTGATCTCACACGGGCATCATCCCAATGTGGGGCAAAAATCCAGCCAAACATCTCAGGAGAAGTTGAGACTTGGCGCTTTTTTTTACAAGGTCTCTTTTTTTCAAGAACAAAGGCATTGAAGTTTGATTCTTATTTCTATATCTTAGAATATATTCTCGCCCTTTTGCTTGTAGCCCTGGCTTCCCTCTTTTATAAAACATTTACTTCAGGAGATTTAGGTCCCCCACCACCACCACCACTAACTAGAGAGAAAGAGACGTGTTTTTCTTATTTTCAAAGTCACTAAATGAGTACTAAAAACTTCACGCATGATCTCTACAGCTTCTATTAATAAAGCGAATGGGAAATACTACTGTTGTGGTTTCCATCCCAAACTTAGGGTTTTCTGTGCATGTGTGTGTGTAAATGTGTGTTCAAAACTTTGAATTATCTGACTCCAAATGTATAACTTATTGAATTTATTTTCATATTAATCGAGCATGTCTCTGTTTTCAAATATTCTTGATACATGTAGTATCAGGAATTACATCTTGGAGCACAATGAACAATAATACTAGGTTGAACAACATGAAATCGCCAATATTGACTATTTTCTTACATTAAAAAATGGCAATGTCATATGATTCTACCTAACATATAATGAGTGACTGCAGATAAAAGCATGGTGGTGTGATAACTCGAAAAGCATTCTACATACTATTTACTTTTCATTTAATCCCATTGACTAGGTCCTCAAAATAAGTTTAGATACCTCATCTGGAATTTTACTCCCATAATTAGATCTCCTCTTTCAATCTTCAGCCACCACTTTTAAGCCTGCCCTCTTCCTGCGTATTGACTACTTGAAGCCCTGTTCACTTTGCAAGACTCAGTTCAAATGCTGCCTCACCTACCAAACCTCCCCAGCCTGCCTCAGTTGAAATGAATGTCTTCCTCTTCTGGCATCATTTTGGGGTCACCACTGTCTGCCCTGTATTCAGGCTACTTAGACATGTGTCAAGTTGTATCATCGTTGCATTCATTTTGAAGATAGAAACTTGGTTTTGCTTTTATCTGTGTCCTAAAAAAATATGTTTGGTGAATCGAACTTGCTTGGTTTTATTGTGGGTTTTTTGTTTTGTTTTTTTGGAGGTACTGGGGATTGAACCTGGGACCTTGTATATGGGAAGCAGGTGCTCAACCACTGAGCTACATCTGCTCCCCAAGCTTGTTTTTAAAAGGACTCCTTACTTATCTTCTCTGGGTTGTCTCAGAGGATCCTCTCTACCTCTATCAAAAAAGTAAACTTTGTATAATAAGATTTTTAAAATAGAAAAGCTATATTATTTTTCCATCTTCTTCAAAGAAGCTTATTTTTACTCCTTTTTTATTTTTCTCACCGAAACATATTCTGCCTGTTCACTCTAGATCCAGTGCGTAACCTGGTCTCTGGAGTTCCTTCACCCCACCTGTCCTTCAGTGAAGGTGCTATGTTGCTGTCAGGAGGTTCCTGTTGAAAGTTTTAACTAAAAGGAGCCTAGAGAAAGACACTCAGAAAAAATATTAAGGTACTAGAGCAAGACAAGTTTTACTCACCAGAGCAAAATGAGTGCTGCTTTCTTCTTTTTATAACTGGAAAGATAAGCTATCAAATAGATTACATGGTTTCTTTTTTTTTTTTTATTTCAAGTTCTCTTCACAGAGGGTTGGGGTTTGCGGGTAGACAACCTGAGAGTTAAATTGCAGATTGCCTGGCCTCTCTCAGAACTTCTCAAACTTTATTGTGCGTTTGGATCACGGGGATTCAGATGCTGTAGGGCTAGGGTGGGGAGTGATTCTGTCAAGTGCAGGGTCGTGCAGATGCTGTGGGTGGTGGTAGGACACCTGGAGTAGCAACGCTCAGGACAACATCGGGATAGCTGAGAGAAGTGCGATCCATCCTGCCTGTTGCACTCTGTGGTCACCAATCAGCCTCCGTGACGGGGAACAGTTTTCCAAAGGCTTCATTTCCAGGGTTACCATGAACAGCTGAAAAGAGTCCATTTCTCAGGTTCAAAACTTGCTTGACATCCCCACCTCCACCAAATGAAGTAAATTTTGTGCAATTCGATTATTAAAACAGAGAGGCTGTTTTTGTTTTTGTTTTTGATTTTTCACTCTTCCGAAGAGAGTTTTTTTTTGCACTGAGTATGCAGAGAGTTAGCTAGGGGGCGCAACCCCAAGACTGTACCTTGGTGCACACGGTGGAATGTGAAGAAGATACAGGCGATGCTGACAATCGTTAAATCTCCAAAGGAAACCCGGTACACTGGGTGTTAGTTACAGTAATGCAAGTCGTTTCTGGGAATACAGCGGCTTCTCTTTCTTCTACCTTGTCAATTAATGACCAAAGTTTTTTGTTACTAACCCTTCAATTGTCCTACTTCCTTCTGAACAAAAGAGGAATGCCTAAAAGCTAATAGCAGAAACTTCTCTTACAGAACCCCATGAAGTTTTTCTCTTAATGCCAGGGAAATGAAAAATTCCATCAATCCTCAGAGTAGCTGCAACTGTGACTGCCTACACTTCATAGACCTGAGGAGTTTGTTAAAAAAGCAAATTCCAATTCACTTGCTCTTGGATGGGACCTGATATTCTGCATTTTTAACAGGTTCCCAAGTGATGCGGATGCTGTTGGCCTCTGGACCCCACTTTGAGTGGCGTGGTCACTGGAAGTCATTAACTGCTGTCAACCTGAATGATGTCAGGTCTTATATGCACATTATCTCATAATAATCAAAACCTCGGCAAGACCAAATGCATTTAATGGGAATTCATTCATAAATTATGAATTTAAAACCACTGTGACTTATAAAAAGTGATTTACTAGGCTTACAAGAGGTTATTTAACTTATCAGTAATTACTATTAATTATTACATTAATTGCTGTCATTGTTGTCAGCCTCATTCTTTGTTGTTTCATTCCTCTGTAGACAAGCAACTCTGTGGGGGTCAATGCTTATGTGTAAATGATAAATAAACTCCTTCCATGATAATCCTACAAATTCTGCTTTGGAAAAAAAAATCCTTTTTTGCTATTATATGGTAGTAAATTTTTTCTTACTCTAGCTCTCAATGATATATAGCTTAGGGGATTATAATACCATAAAGTTTAATGTTATCTTTAGGTCATTAGGAGATGTCTATCAACTGAGTAGAAAAGAAATCTACCATCTGGAATATTATAGAGAAGCACTTGAGAAGGGAGGGAGACCCCAGATGCTGACAAATGTGTAGGAATTACAGTAGGAATTAGAGTGCACTGAATTTCGTGAACTATATTTAGGATTTAGACAGGAAGCTGGGGTTAAGATGCTGTCTGCTCTGATGAGATATATTTGGACAAAAATCTGATCCAATGTCAGAAATCTTTTAGAATCACCATTTAGCCTGATACAGAGGCAAAAGCTCAAAACCTTTTTACCTTTTTCCTGAGTGTTCCATTTTTCCATGCTTGAATCCTACCCAACCTTGAGGCAATTGTATGACAAATCAAATTTATAGTGGAAGCAGTTACCAGGGATGTCTGCTTCAACACAAGCCTTTATGTTTGCTGTCACAGGACATTAGAAGATTTTTACCTAATAGAAAAATATAATTATCAGTCAGCCAGTGAGAGAGAAAAAGAGTACAAACAGGGATTTTAACTGGGATTTGTCACAGATGGTAAGGGAGATACAATTTGGGTGGATGAGATACAACTTTGGCTATTGAGACCATCTGCAAAAGGATTTTAAACCAAAATACTTGTCTTTATTAAAAATCCCTATATGTATAAATTACGCTTCACTCAGACAGTAAGAGCTTTTCATGACTGTCCACTTTTAGCATAACTGTAAAATCCTGGGAAACAAGTGGACAGGCGAGCCCAGTGCTCAGGAATCAGAGCTGCCATACACTGAGGAGATGCTTATTTCCTTAAGACAAATAAATAAATAAATAAATATATAAATAAATAAAAGATTGGAAAACAAGAGACTTGCAAGTAAAGCCCCAAACCAAAGGTCAGGAAGCACAGAAAGAATTACTGGTCACACTTTAGTGTTTTCAGAACTGGCTTTGGCCCTGGGTTTTATCTCCTTTGCAGGTGGTTTACATAGTACAAAGAATTCCTAGTAATACCTTGAGTCATTTGGTTCTCTTCACTTAATTCTAATTTATTCTCTCTACCTCATATATGGAAAATCACCATAGCTTAAAGTCTCTTTTATAAATGCGAGTGTGTCAAATCTCATAGCTGAACTGAAAGAAAAAAGAAACAAAAGTTTAGAACTTTTGTTCTTAAGAAGTTATAAGGGGAAGCGGCTGTGGCTCAATTGCTTGGGCTCCCGTTTACCATATGGGAGGCCCCCAATTTGATTCCCGGGGCCTCCTGGTGAAGGCAAGCGGCCAGCTGTCAGCACAGTGAGCTGTCGCAGCAAGATGACGCAACAGAAGCAAAAAAAACACAAAGCAAATGGACAAGCGAGCACAAGCAGCAAGGGGGGAATAAATAAAATAAGTAAAAAATAAATCGAATTCTCTATTAAGCACCACAGAAAATATTTTTAAAAGAAATATGACACGGCCCCTGTTTTCAGTGGGCTTAAAATGCCCATAATAGAAAACTAGCTGGGTTGAGCTGAAGAGTTGGAACGGTGGAATGGCAGCCACAAAAGCAGGCAAAGTAATAATGTTTCCTCTAATCAGAAAGTACCTGAAAGGTCTGGCATCACTATCATGCTTTTAAGAGGTAAGGTATTTTATTGGACCAAAGTGATACATTTTCTAGTTAACTCATTAGCCTGGATTAGTTTTTCTAACCTTAATACCTGCTGTCACCAGCAGGGTTCTGAAAGAGCAGAACTAAAGATGTGTAGGTTTAGATAAGCAGGAAGAATTGAAAATGTGGTGGTGGCTTCCTGGGAAGCTGTGGCGAGGGACTCTAAGCAAGGAAGGACCTTTAGGAGGTATGGGGGTCAGGGGGCGGGTGGGGGGGAAGAGAGTAGGTAAAGAATTGCTAAGAGAGACAAATTTTGACTACTCCCGATTTGTTGAATAGGACCTGCCCGCCTGCTATTAAATTGTTCTAATATAAGATTAAAAATCTAATTATTTTAGATCTTTCATGACACACTTTGACACTGTGAGAATGCCCTACCGTATGCCAACATACCATTGCTTTCATAAGCAAAAATATATAATCAATAAATAAAAGTTTATCTGTCATCACCCCAAAGGAGTACCAGTAGAAAAGTGGGAGGAATATATAAGAAATTGGGGAAAAAATGAAAAATGAGCAGGTCTCAAACCATCTCTCAGTGCCTCCCGGAGAATGCCATTGTTGAATTAGTCAATGAGTCAAGCAAAAGTACAAATTTGAGCTCCCTTCCTCGGTTTTTTTCTATCACCTTCAGTGTCACAGCTGGTGGAGTCCAAGCACCATATCCTCCCTAGATGTTCAGTTTGAAACAATGAAAAATAGCATGTCACTAGATCTGTATTCACTTGTCAGATAGGTCCACAGGAAGCTATCGCTAGGATAATGGCAAGACATTTCGAAATGGCAAACACTGGAGCAATAATGTGATCTATTGTCCTAATCAGTGTCTGAAATACTCTGTCTTGAAGATGTGCTTTATGAAATACATAGTAGGAACTAGAAAGTTGTAGCTCAGAAATGGTTTGTTTTAAATGAGAGAAAGGGAAAATAAGTGTTTTTAAATTTGTCTTCACCTCAGAGGATCTGTTCTGCCATAATAGGTAAAAATCAACATAGGTTTTTCAAACGGATAACCCCCTTCCACACACATTAACACATATATACCTTAAAAAAAAAAAAAAAAAAGCAAAATGAATTTATTCAAAGTTATATGCAATAGAGAAGAGAGAAACCGGAAAGCTATTGTGTGAGAGAGAGAGAGATCAGAGGCTATCACAATGGGGAATGGAGGGCTCAGCACCCCATATACCCTTTTAAATGCCTTCTTTCTCTTTAAAAATGTTTATAGTTCTTCAGCATTACATGTTGAGCTAGGATTATAAATATGTATAAATATGCAGATGCTCTATCAAATCATTCCTTATCCCATTTGTATTTCCGAAGTTGTGTAAGATAACCTTTGCGGCTTTCAAAAAACATCTTCTCGCACCCCAGGGGGCAAATTACCTCTATTTTCATTTCCTTTAGAGTTAGATCATTTTATAATTAAGAACTTATTGAAGCAGATTCTCCCCACGTGTAAGCTGCTCCCTGGGGAATAATTTATGCAAAGAGAGATTGTGAGTTAATATCATATAAGCCTAAAAACTATACAATGAATACCTGGAATGTTTAGTCAATTTTGTAATCATTATAAACAATCCACTGTTTAAAAGGTTATCACTAAGATAGCCCAAATATCTTATAGTGTCTTTCATTAGGTTATTTAAAATTAAGATCTTTAATAAAGAGATAATGTGGCTTGTCATCATTGTTGTCCAAGTGCTTTAGAAATCTATTAATGATGCTTATGATAATGATGATGATGAAGATTGACATTTTGTAGCTCTTTACTATTTACAAACACTTCTATATAAAATGTCTCATTTCAGCCTTATAAGTCTGAGGTTTGTCAGGTAAGCTCTATAAACCAGGAAACAGAAGACCAGAGATTTTAGCTTGGCCGTGGCCCCCATCGTTCACAGAATAGGGGTCGGAATCCAGGAGAACAGAATGGAATGACACCATCTCTCTTATTTCCCCATACCACAATCTCTTGAACACTAGTACTCGTTCGTGTCATTTTAAAGCTAAAAGAAACAGAAGCAAATAGAAATACTTAGTCTAGTAAGTTTTTCAGTTGATTTTTTTCTTTTCACCTAATTTTTAAAAATCATTATCTCTTTTACTGGTGCTATTAGAATAAATTAATAATATAGGGTCTTAGTTTTCCAGACTACGATGACAAACACCAGACGATGGGTTGGTTTAAACAACAGGAATGTATTTACTCACAGTTTCAGCAACCAGACATCCAAATCAAGGCATTGGCTAGAAAGCTTGTTTCCTGGCGGGGTTGGTAGCCTTCTGGCTGGCTGGTCATCCTGAGTTCTTTGGCTTTCCCACCACGTGGCGATGGCCCCCCTTTCTCTTCCGGGCTGCAGCTGACTTCCGGTTTGGGCTCCTCCTCTACCATTCTTTTTTTACAAGGCCGACAGTAATAAGATTAAAATCCATTCTGATTCAGTTGACTAACATCTTCAAAAGGTCCTATTTACAATGGCTTACACCCACAGGAATTGGATTAAGGACATGTTTTTTTTCTGGGGTACAAAATTCAGCCTACAAAATTACATTCTTATCTTTGTAAGAGACAGAGACAGGGTTACTGAATGAAGTATCAGCAAAATTGGGTAATTTCTGATTTTGCCACTTCCCAAGTCAAATCAAGAGTATCATCAACCACCTGGATCCTCAGTTTTCTCATGTGAAAAATACGAATATAACACAGCATTTTTTGCTTATAAAGATGACTTGAAGCCCCCATGAAATATTTAACTCTGAAAAATTTTAAATGCTAGCCTAAAGCTAAGCATTATCTTTTTAAAAAGTAAAACAATAAGAAAAAGAGGGTAATTCCTTCATTTAATTATTTGATGTATTCTAGGGTGAGACACTGTACAAAGGCAGCCAAGTAGAAGATGTGACGTACAAAGCATTTTAAAGTGTATTTTGCATATTTATTTTAAAATATGGATAATTTTAACAACTCTTAGAATACTCTCAAAGATAAAGGAATTACTACATTTCAAAATAAATTTTATCTCAAGGCTTCATCCATAACTTTTATGCTGATGACTTAAAATCATCTTTGCAAAAGGGTCTTTATACAGGTGCCTACAGGACATCTTCATCTCAATCTCATACAAAATGGAAAAGCCATACTCCACCAGCTTCCATAAAATAGTTCCCTTATTAACATCCTCATCTTTTATTAAACCTACTACTACTTAAGCTCACTCTCAAGGCTAGGAAGCCAAAAGTCATCTTTGATTATTTATCAATTTCCACCTCTGTGTCTTTGTTTCCTCATAGCTTCTCATCTCTGCCTTTGAACTCTTTCTATTTGCCTCTTCCTCTCCACTTACCCTACCACCAGTGTAATCCATGCTTTCATCTCCTACCACCCAGGACAGGAAGAGCTTTTTAGTTGGTCTTCCTCTTGTTTCTGGTAGCCTACCAAACTCATCTTTCTAAGGTACCCCAAACACTACTTTAATCATTTCTTCACCCCTGGTTCCCTAGGCCGGTGGGATCAGGTACAAAATTCTCTTCCTCTCTCCCAGGAGCTCCATAATCTAGCATCTCTATACAACCATGTGACCCAAACTTGCAAACACACACCTTCCATTTAGACGGGATGCTTTCTTCTTCTTAGGAGAAATGCCCTCTCATTTCACTTCTGTCAGACCAAGTCTATACAATCTTCAAAATCAATCTCCCATGAAGCTATTTCAAATCCTATTGACTTCATAGTTAATACCCACATAAATTATCATTTTTTCCTCTGATTTCTTCATGTATTCATGTTGTTTCATTAACTAGGTTATTGGTGTCATTAACATAACCTGTATCAGCAGTCTTCATTAGCAGAGTGCACACATAGAGTATGCACAGTAAATATTGGCATTTTCAAAAGTAAATATCCAGTCAGGTGAATGTATAAAGTTACCCAACTCCCATTTTGCTTTATTTGCCTTACTTAAACTATTACTGAAATGAGGTAATGTGATAGCTCTCAGTAACTTATTGTTCCAAGTCCAAAATAAGAAAACCAATGCCCCAGGTTTACCAGTTCAAGAGATTTTTGAATCACACTATTTCCAGGCCAAGTTTCAAATGGAGAAAGCAGTGGTGGCAAGAGTTTAGAAAAATTCTCAACCTTGGTTGCATTTTACGGTTTGAAATAAACAAAGCAAATAATAATGGATGCCTGCCCTGTCATTGAGAAGCTTAGGAAAGCCATTCAAATTGCAATGATTCCCCCACTCTCAACCCAGTCTCTTCAACCACTAGCATCATGACAGTGGATAGAAAGGGAGGGAGATAGGAAGGGTGATAGGAAGAAGAAAACTTTGTAAGCTCAAAATGTTTGTTTTCCCCTTTCAGCACAAATTGAAGTGATACCATGCAAAATTTGTGGCGATAAATCCTCTGGGATCCACTACGGAGTCATCACGTGTGAAGGCTGCAAGGTATGGGACTAGAACACAGCACTGTCCAAGCATCTGTGTTTGCCTCAGGCATCTGTGTGCTTCGCGATACACGTGGTGACACCTTTTTAAAGAAGGGCCGCTAAGGACTCTTGTGCTGCTGCCACTCAGGAATTCTTCTTGCTTGGTGGGTAGGTGGGTGGTGGACAATTTTCCATTCTTTTGCCTTTCATCTTTAATTGTCTAACTGGTCAGCAGCTTCTTAAACATGGATTCTTATTTAAAAGTTTAAATTATTTGAATACATTTACAGAGATATGAATATTGACTCTAGCTGTTTTAGAGTTTAGCTGTTTACTGGATTATGTCCAGTAAACTCCAGGGCATTTTTACTATGCAAAAGGACTTAAGGACTTAAGGTTAAAATAAAGATTATAAGCTAATGGGCATAAATATTTATCTATCTGCTTGAGAAAGAGGAAGTCAAGGTAACAGCTGCAGAATGTCTATGGTCATCCCTTATTCTCACATTCCAGAAAAAAAAAAAAGAAAACTGGAAGCATGGAATGTTAGAAAAGGACCAGATAATATAAATCAATTTAGAAATCATTAGCCCAACCTTCTCGTTTTACAAATGAGGACCTGAGGCCTAAACAAGATTATGTCATTTAGTGAAAGTCACTGATTTTGTTGGTGAGAGAACATGGCTCGAAACATGGGTTTTTTGATCATTAGTCTAGAGTTCCACTCCCATACAGACTCTACAAATACTTCCAAGGACAAACTAATTCCTATGGGAAAGTTGCTCTTAAAACACAAAGCTGGGGGAATAGCAATTCACATTGACCTAATCTGAAATAAGAGAAATTTTCAATTGAACAGTAACTTTTAAAAATTAATCCTTAAAAGTAAAGAAAGAGTACAAGACTAAACACCAAAAGAAATAAGAACATTTCTATAACTAATTTTAAAGGGCAATTTGTAGCCAGAGCAAATTAAATGCAGGTAGAATCTGGGAGGGAAAAGGTTATATTCTGGCAGTTATTGGCAACAGTATTTTTTGACAGAGATGCAGGCAAACTAAATCATTAATTTAATGTCAGTAAACTGAAGGAGAAGTAGAATGGCCGTAGAGTCTAAGATCCAATATTAATCTTAAGGTACTTTCAAATAGAAGTGAAACAAAGCATACTGTGACTGTCAAATAGTGATGCTATGTGAAAAATTGACAGTGTTTTCATAATAGTCTCAAAAAGTATGATTCCTGGAATTGAAACTGAAGGGAAGAAAAGAAAAAGAAGTAAATGAGAGCAAAGTGGGAGAGGGGCATGGAAAGAAGAGAATAACATAAATGTACTAATTCATAAACACACTGACCTGCATTCTATTCTTCTACAGACCTTAGGTTAAGAATTAAGTTATCCACCTAAACACACCTTTTTCAATTCAGGGAGAAGAAACAATAAACCAAAATTACCAGTCAGCAATTTTTTTAAATCACCTAGAATAAGTTATTACTTCCTCTGGGCAAGTAAACAAACCGTTTTCTTTGTAAATATTAATAATTTTGTCATTGGAACCCTCTCCATGGAAACATTTCCATCACTCCATTACCTTATTATGAATTTTTAAGAACTCTGGTCTAGTTCACATACTATCAACTAAAAATGTTTTTTAGATCAATGCCAAAGTTTTATATTTCATTGCATACTGGAAAATGGTTGATTTTTTTAAAATGGGTATATGTTCATGTTAAGCAGCAAAACATTTTCAACAGTAATTGCCAAAAGATTGGATTATGGGCAAATATAATCCAACTGGTCTGTAATAGCCAGGAACAAGTGTTTAGGCTCCTGTCCTCTGTACTTTTCTATTTCAAGGAGGAATCCACAATCAGAGAAATTATGATGTATTATAACACATACTCTGAAGTTTTAGTCAAAACAAGATTGTACATCACAGTTTTTTAAAATTTCATGGAAAAACCCACATTTGTAAACATACTACATTTTTCTCCAAACAAAAAACTCAAGAAATTCTGTTAAGAATGAGATGCTAATGTCAGCACATTCAAGATCAACCTCAGAATTTTCATAATACTGTTTTCAAGTCAACATAAACTACCCATTTTAAGTAACATCAATTCTGCTTTTGCATTTATTCCAATCCTTATTCAGTCAATAAAAGTTTAAATGGAATCTCTTTTTCATGCCAAAAAGCTCATTTGCAATAATGAACAACAGATAAGCAAGAAATGCTTCATAATTAATGTCAAACTGGCCTTAAATCAGGGCTGTAGCTGTAACTTCAGAAAAGTCTTTCCTGTTAACTCTTTTGCTAAGTGGCATTTGAGTATCCAAAGATTAAAATCATACAATACTTCCTTAAAATGTAAGTTTCAAATCATCTTTCATCAAGAGTGATGGGTCAAGGTTATACTTTCTGAGGTATATAGTATACGAAGTATATCATTGCAATCCCTGTGACTTGAGTGTAATTCTCTTTTAGGATATCTCACGCTGCCACTACTGGTCCATTAAATAAATAATACACATGGGTATATAGGGGCCCAAACTAGTCTTTTTTGTTGAATGCATTGGACTTAACAACCACTAAACAAACTGTGACTTTCTATCTAAGGAGATACTTGGCCACACATCCATCTCTGAAAGTCTACCCAGGGTGGCCAAGCTCTCTTTATAGTACCTTGCTGTGCTATGCTGGAGACCCAGGCAAAATGAAAAATTATTAATAGTGGTCCTGTGTTTATTTTAATTTTTTTTTATTTTTTTACATTAATGTTATTTTTCAGATATTGCCTTGAAATATTGTTTGTCTTGATTTCTTTTTTGGCCACCCTTCAATTTCTTACCCAAGGTGATTGCCTCACTACCCTCACCCTAGTCCAAGCTCTGCTTTATTCTCTCGTTGATAAGGAGACACAGAGCTATTTGAAGCCAGGGGGCTTCTTCCAGGCCTCTCAATGAGATGGATATTGGGCTTACCATCCTGAACTTTTCTAGGCTTCCTCCTTCCAAAGGATGACATTGTGGGCTATCTTTTCTTAAAAGTTCTCTTGGTAAGGACTATCATAGACCATCACTTTGGTTTTTACCTTTGACTCTTTAGCTGTATTGCTTTAGGCAGTTCAAGAGCCAACAGCGATTAGGGAAACTGATTAAATAGATGAATGAATTGATGGATGAAATTTTCATTTCCCTAGAAAACACTCTTGTTTTCCCCAATGTGTTTTCTGTAAGATATCCGAGGAGTAGGGGAACCTATCCAAAGAATGTTTTAAATAATAAACTTATATTGTGGCTATATTTAGAGGCACAGTGTATGTTCCATGGCCATTCATTTTGCACCAGGAGGACCCAACTTTAATTACCTGAAAACCGTCTATCACCTGCTGCCTGAGGCAAGCTGAGACCATTAGCTCAGCTTTTACTTATGACTTTTTTTTAATTGAGTAGTTTATATACCACATTTCCTTCATACAAAAAATGTGGTTGATTCCAAGGTTCATCTTTGATTTAGAAACAACTTTCCAGATGCATTCTGGCCAAATTCAGAAATTTGAAATGGGGAGAAAAATGCATCTTGGAAACTAGGAAAATAATACACATATTGAGCTTAGACTCCCCTTTGCTACTAATACCTCCAAAGCATCTCACACAAGCCTAAGTTATTGTCCCCATCAAGTTTTTCATAATTGGTCTGTTGGTGACACTCTTCTTCACCAACCATTACCACTGCTTCTTGGGGGGCAGAAGCCCTGTTCTTGTGTGTGTGTGTGTGTGTATACACAGAACAGCACAAATATCCTTAGTAAGCATTGATTGATTGATTGATTGAATGAATGAATGAATGAATGATACTTTCATCTATCTGGTGATAGTACATACTTTCTCCAATAGAAATACTTGTATGCTATCCAAGGAGAGATAGCCAAAGCATTTTAAAAATTGAACTCAGTTGTGTCACTGTAGAAAATGTAGAAAATGTGTATGGTAATAGTCTCTTGGTTTCCCTTCTTTTAAATCTATTTCCTTCTATTCTTTTTTTCCCCTCCAGGGATTCTTTAGGAGGAGCCAACAGAACAATGCATCTTACTCCTGCCCTAGGCAGAGAAATTGTTTAATTGACAGAACCAACAGAAATCGTTGCCAACATTGCCGACTGCAGAAGTGTCTTGCCCTAGGAATGTCGAGAGATGGTAAGGCATTACCTTCCTATTTTTCACTTAAATGCTTTCAAATGGAGGCTTTGCCACAGTCTATTTAAGCCCCTGGTCCAATTCTAGGCAAAGAAATTGGAAAGAAAGAGAAAAGAAAAACACAGTTCTCGTAGTACATTAAGAGGAAAAGTAAGAGACATGAAAATATAGTATTCCTATGAATTAATATGAAAGGAGAGGGTTTCCAGTAGCTCTTGGAGCTCCCTGTGCTAACCAGTTTAAGTGAAAGCCTTGTAGGCCCAGGTTGTGGGAGACCCACTGTCCCGGTGGGTGTGCCTGAGAATGGGGAGTATCCTAGGACAAGAGACTTTCAGGGCTAATACGGGGTAAATCCAAGGGAAACCAGGATGGACTGGTCACCAGTTACGTCTGCCTGGGTGCACGCGTTGCTTAGTATATGGTGATGCTAAGGAGCAGAATATGCTTCTATAGAAGTCCAAAAGTTCCACTGGCTGGTCACAGCTACCCAGATAAGGATTTGGACTTAATCGGTGCCCGTGTTGATTGCAAATGCTATAGCAAAAGTCCAGGTCATAGAAGGGCTGGTGGGTGAAGTGTCCTACTCAGAATATGATGTACATGTGCACTCCACCTTCAGCCACAGCCCAAGTGGGCAGTGTGGCCCCCTAACAGAATTTCTTAGATTGATGGGAGAGGTCAAATAAACTCAATTAAGATGAACAAGTAATTTCACCTAAAACTTTGATTCCAGTTTTAGGCATTCACCTGGCCTATTTCTCCACCGACATTGGCCACAGCCCTCCTGTCCCAGATTGTAAGCGACCTTGTGTTTTGGGGCCATTTCTGGCTTGCTCTACTGTATCCTCAGGGCCTGGTCAAAAAAGCAAGATCTTAAATGTTTGTTGAATGAACCATGCAATTCTCCTATACCAAGGGCCTGGGACACAGAAGATGCCCCAGACACTACCCTCTTTATGTAAATCCTGTGGCTTCTGTGCCTCTGGTCAAATTCCCTTTAGTGGCATCACTATGGCCAATGTGGACCAAATAGAAAAAAAATTTTAATCTAAGTTTTAGAGAAATATAGATAATTGGCATGCACTGCCACTTAGTATGTAAAGGGGTTTTGTGACATTAAATTAAATGTGAGGCCTTTTAGCCATTTGGCTCAATTCAGCTTGACATGGGTCTTGCTATCAAAGCATATAAACTACTTACTCCTTTGCTTGCCTTCTCCAAACAATTACACCTTGAATTTTTGCTTACCTTTTCTCAAATTCCCAATCCAACTGACCTAAACTTGTCTTTGCACAAGAGTACACAAATAAGAAACATTTGACCAAGAAGAAGTATCCCATCTTGAGCCCTTCAGCTTGTAGGTAGTTTCTAAAGCTGCGGAGTGGTACGATTCCACAATTTTCCATCTATTAACTAACTGGTTTTTTGTTTATTTGTTGTTCTGGGCTTGCTAATCTCATAAATTTACTCCTAGGATAAATTTTTGGCACTCTGTATTTCCACATAACTAAAGCAAAGAAAGTGAAAGGTAGGGGTTTCCATGGGATTTATTTAGTGAAATTATATGAGAATTTGAGTTAATGATTATGCACTTCTTCTATATGAAGGCAACATATTAATTGACATCATCTAAAAAAAAATGAAGCATCTGAAAAGTTCTATTAATAATTGTGCAAAGAGAATAAGCCATTGGGTATTTGGTTTTGTTACTTATTTCTACAATGAAAGGAAGTATATTTTCTGGAGGGACAGGTATTATGTATCGGTGAGTATTATGATCTGTGATGGTGAAAAAATCAGTAGGCAAGGGAGGGTATAGGAATCCAGGCAGATTCAGTGACATCAGCTAACAGAATCTAGAAAATTGTCTGAAACTCATGGCATAAAAGAAATCTGCCCGGAAGAAGAGAGCTTTTACTGGATAGACCCACATTCTATTCCTGGGGGCAGTGAATGCACTGCAGGACATAAACTTCTATGCAAATAAAGACAACACAGTATCTACAGACACTGAGGGTTAAGGATACTGATCCAAACTTTTGGTCCAGAGACAATCATGAGGATGCTGGGGACATCTTCCAGAATGCCTCCTAAGCATGTCTTTAGTCAAATAATGATGATGAGAAATGCCTGGGGGTGGGTGTAGTAGTAGGAAATGAGGAGAAGAAGGCGCTCAAGCAGAAGAAAGAAATGATTCTTTCTGAAAGGGAAAAAAAATTTCTTCTTACAATGTAATATGGAGAGATATTGATCTGAAACTTGATTATAAAGGGTAAGCCAAACTAATACCAAAAATGCTGAATAGGTTTTGTTTCCTATTGATCAGTATTGCCCAGTGTGTGACATTGAAGGATTCGAAAGTCCTTAAGTTATGATTGATTACTATGTCTAGTAATGTCTCAAGAATGGGAGGTAGGGGCTTTTCTGCTGCATATTTATTATCACTATCTTCAAATATTAAGCAAATATTTGATTAAGCAAGTATTTTCAAAGTGCTTTAGCAGCAATACTAGTAGCCAAGGTAAAAAAAATCCCTACACTAACTGCTTTTTACAATTTCCCCTCCCTAGGGATAAAATTGGATCTGCATTTTGATATTTGCATCTGTTCTCTGTTTGCTAATCCTGGCTCCAAGAATGTTTCCTTTACAGTAGCTGGTAACTGGAACCATGTAGCTACTAGTGCAGGGGTTCTTAACCTTTTTTGTTCCATGGACCCCTTAGCCAGTCAGGTGAAAACCACAGACCCCTTCTCAGAATGTAGTGGCAGTAGTTTTATGACATTCAACATCAGCATGTCTTTAAATAAAATTTTAGGATTATCCGAAATTATGTTCTACAACTTTCCCGTAATTTCAATATCTGATAACCTAACACGGCTCAATATCTGTTCAAACGGTCATTTTTGGCAAACATTTAGGAATTCGAGTTTTCCCACAGTGTCATAAAACCATCTCCGCCATCCTTCCAACCTTTTTGCAGGCAGTTATCCACTGCACTCAGAACATGCTACATCAAAATAAAAATCATACTAAGTCCACACTATACTGTGTATTATTTAATAAATATATCACACTTGCACAAACACATCCCCACAAGAAAATTGTTTTTTTCAATTCTCAATTCGAGCTCATGGACCCCCTGAAATCAATCCATGGACCCTTGGTTAAGCACCCCTGTACTAGTAGATAGCTTGACATAACATTTGAAATCCTCGGACTTTCATCCTCTCTTTCATTCTCTCCTGAATTTCTACTTCTATAACGGTTTTTTAGCAATGGCACTTGACAATAACAAATTTGTTCAAATTTGGCTTAGGCAAAGAACCAAAAATCAAATCCACTTGGAATACATGTGTGTTTATATGTATAAGAAGGTGAGAGTATGCAATATGTTTGTGTATGTGAATTTATAACAAATTATGCCCTCTAAATCTTCTTCCATCTTATTTATTTTTCTTTTAACTGGACCTTTCACAAATGTTAAGTTCAATCTCTGTGTTGAAGGATCTTCAGTGTGTACTGCTTCCAACTGTGCTTCTATAAACTAAAAGATCAGGAAGGGGTTCTGCATCAGAAAGAAGATTCTGGATCCCAAACACTAAGCTTGAAAAATATAGTGTGTGTCTTACAGTTAGTTTGCCTCTGTAAAAGAATGGAAGCTGCCCTCCAAGGACAAGCTTTGCAAATTAGGCTTCTTCTGTAAACAACTGCACTATATAGTATGGTATCCACTAGCCACTATTTAAGTTAAAATTCAAATTAATTAAAATTGAATAAATTTTAAAATTAAATTATTTAGTCGCACTAGCTAGATTTCAATTCATCGATAGCCACATGTGGCTTGTGGTTACCATAATGGAAAGCACAGAGAACATTTCCATTATCACAGAAAGTTCTTTTGGACAAAACATTAGAGATGATTGGAGAGAAGATTTTAAAATCATGAAGAACAGGATTAGGTAGCTTGAAGCAGACTTCTTTAACAAAATGAGAGCATTAAAAAAGGGCACATCCTTGAAGCTGAAAGATGTTAAATTAAGACAAGTTTCATTGGTATGGAGCCTGATGTTAATATAAAGAACTTTACAACTAAAGGTAGTAAGATAAAATAAGATTAAAATAATTTCCAGAATGTTTATAGAAAGTCACAGATGGTAGTTATATAATTGGGTTATCATGAAGACAAAAACATATGTCTGGGTATCATGTAGAAGTAAGTAGAACTCTTTAAAGGAACAGTAACTTTATTTTTTTATTATTTTTTACATTGAAAAGTTCCATTCAATTTAGAATCTCACAATCCAAATAAATATAAAATGGTTTCCAATACTTTTACTTAAAATAGTTCTTTGCAAGTGTGGAATCAAAAGGCGGGTCAAGAGAATAACATTAGCAAATACCATCATCATTGAATATTTATAAAGCACTTACAGTGTATGCAGAATTGTGTTGCTCTCTTTGAGAGCTAGCACTTTAACAAGAGGCTGCCTCTATAATCTCATTTATAGAATAATTCAGGTTACTCTCATTAGCAGAATATTTCAAGTTTGAGAGGGTGGAACACTTAAAATATGTGCCATTCTGTTTAATGGATAGTAGTAAGAAGAATGCTAATATTTGAAAATATAATAACAACATAACCTCTGTTTAAATAGGCCTATCAATATAACAAATGTACTTACAAATAGTGACAAGGAATTATTTATGTGTCAGGAAAGTTCAGTAGGTTTATTTTTTGCCACGTACTGTCATTGTTTCCCAAATATGTCACTACTTTCATTGTAGGAAGGGACATAAAATTGAAACACTGGCTCATCAGTGTTTCTGAAATGAATGGGAAAAAAGCAATTGTTAGTGGAGACCCCTATTCAGTATTAATTCTGATAATTCCAAATGTGGTAGAGCCTTGAGTGGTTTCCTTGAAAATATCCCAGTTCCTTAGTGACCTGATAACTTGGTTTCGTAGAAAAGGCATAGCTTTTCTATGTTGCATTTTTAGATGTTTCTGGGGGCGGATATCTTGTCAGCATGCTCATTTGACATTTTTAGCTTTGATTATTAGATCTATGGTTAATGGCAGAATTCTGAATATAAAATTGCTAAATGTAGGATCTTATATCTGCCATCGGCTGTGGGTCATTTCTGTGACTCTGCTGATCTTAGAAGGCCTGGGAAGACTGAGGTGGCTCAGCTCTGCTTCACATATCTCCTCCTCCAATATGCTAGCTCAGGCATGTCCTTGGCAGGGTGAGCAGCCCAGCCACACAAGCACTGGTCAAGCCACTGCTGTGTCCCATTGGTCAAAATTCCATTGGCCCAAAGCAGGTCACATGGCCCTGGGTAAAAGCGAGGCAAGATGCCCATGGGATGAAGGGGCACTGCCAAGTTACCTGGGCAAAGGGAATGGAAGTAGATAGAGGAAAGGAACCAGGGTTGTTAACGCAATCAATCCACTATATTATCCTAAATATAGAGCATGCAGTGTATGGAAATCTAAAGTAAAGATTAAATGGAACGGGATTTAAAAGGAAATACTACATCTCTGCCCCCATGTTAAAAAATGTTTCTCATTCTCAATCTTTTCTCCTATAATTTTTCTAAAAAATTAAATGCAAAGCTATTCTATTAAAATAAATCAGAAAGTATAGCTATCCCTGCCTAAACAAAAATCTTAACCTATAGCAATAAATGCAGATTTTGTATTCACCTCCATAGCTCAGCAACTAAGAACTGGTCTAAGCCTCCATGAATGTAAAGGGCAGACGGTCAACAAATAAAGAGCATGTCACATTATTTTCTTGGGTGAGAAAAAAAAAAACTCTTTCTGAATCAAAATATATCATGGTTTCTTTCTTTTTAGACTGAAAGTAATTTTTCCTAGAAAATGATATATAGTAAATTATTTGGAAAGACATAATATACAGGTACAAGGAAAACTTTCCACTAAAAGTTATCTATAGAATTTCCAGTGAACTGGAAATATCACTGTAATTAATAAGCATATAAATTTGTCTTGAGAAAGAGAATCTAATATAGATAGTGTCTCTAAAACAAAATTATACACAATAAACCAAGTGATTCAAGACCCTATAAAAATGACAACCAAGGTGGAAAAGGGAGTTAGACCTGAATGAACCTGATTGACTGTCTTTATTCAGAAAAATGACTGGACATTTTCCTACTTAGCAGTGTCAGAATGCCAGGCATAGGATTTTAAGAAAGCCTAAGGGGAAATGGGAAGAGTTTGTAGTGCTCCAAGTCCAACCGGCACATCCACAATCCAGCAGGCAGCAAGGAGGAAAATAGCATGCCCCAACCTTTAAGGATGCCTCCCAGATGTGCATCCAGCACCCCTGTTTACTTTCTGTTAACCATAGCTTAATCACATAACTACAGCTGGTCATGAGAGGACTGGGAAATATGGCCTGCAATCTGAGCAGCCTGTGTGCAGACAAGATTTGGTAGCTCTAAAACAAAGGAAGAAGAGGAAAATCAATTTTGAGGAAGAGAGGGGTTCAAATGGCAGTCTCTTTCTCAGCAGGAATCTCCTCTGTGGGCACTTCTTCTTAAGCTCCTCACTATTTAGGTATTCTCAGAAAAGCACTAACCCTAGTGACATGAATAGGACCTCTTTCTACTCTCCACTTCCTTCTTTCTACATTCTCTGAACTCCCAGCACCAACTGTCACCAAAGAAAAAAGAAAAGAAACATGGATGGGAACCTCCAAGCTTGTCATAGTCACCACCATTATCATGATCTGAAAAAAACATAGTGCTTGGTGAGTCAGACCAGGTGGCTCCTCAACTCAGGATATTCATAGTCTTAACAAGATAACTGATAGCTTGTGAGGAAAAAAATGTCAGTATTCATAAGAGTTCAGGATTTTAAGTCCCCTTAGAAGCAACGCATTCAAGTGAAAGCATCTGCGTTTACTCTGTAACCTCTTGCAGAGCTTTTCCTCTTTTTTCATCCAATGGCCAAGGTTTTTGCCAGAAGAAAGAGGCAATATAAAACCAGGGGGTGTAGAATGAGAAAGAGGGGTTACTGTTGGCTCATTTTCTGGGCAATGGATGTACAAAAATTGCTATTTTCCAAATATTCTTTTCATCTAATCCCAAAAGCCAACTGAAGGCAAATAATAATAATGTGGTTTACTTAAATTGCGTTTGTCATCCTGCCTCACATCCTTGGTTTCACCCAACATGCTATTTAGAAAATAGGTCTGCAAGTGAGTATACTGAAATATGACAATGTTAGGGTACTGACTGACAATCTAGTAATCCTAATGCTTAGGGGGGAATTGCAGAGAGCTAATAACGAGTGTTGGCTGACATTTCAATAGCAAGGACTATTTGGTCGTTTTGTTGTTTGCTTTTTCACAAGTAAAGAACAAGAAAACATGCCTTCTTACTTCAGGAAACAGGTGCATACATAAGTTTTTACCTCTTCCTAGCTTAGGCTCAGTTCTCACTAGGGACAGAAACTAGTACAGGCACCCTTCGTCAATGAGTGCAATGAACGGGCCCTTGGGTTAGGAGGCTAGGTGTTTGTGCAGTTGTTGTCGAGGGGGGCATCCATCCACAGCTCCATCAATGTGAGACGGCTAATGAGACCGACAGCCGCTAGTATTGTGTTCTGCTTTTCTCTCCAACCCAGCTGTGAAGTTCGGGAGGATGTCCAAGAAGCAACGGGACAGCCTCTATGCCGAAGTGCAGAAGCACCAGCAGCGACTGCAGGAGCAGCGGCAGCAGCAGAGCGGCGAGGCGGAAGCCCTGGCCAGGGTGTACAGCAGCAGCATCAGCAACGGCCTGAGCAGCCTGAGCAGCGAGACCAGCGGCGCTTACGCCAATGGGCACGTCATTGACCTGCCCAAGTCCGAGGCTTATTACAGCGTGGATTCAGGCCAGCCCTCCCCTGATCAGTCAGGACTTGACATGACTGGAATCAAGCAGATAAAGCAAGAGCCCCTCTATGACCTCACATCCGTACCCAACTTGTTTACCTATAGCTCGTTCAACAACGGGCAGTTAGCACCAGGGATAACAATGACTGAAATAGGTAAGTGGAACCCTCCTCCCACTTCATTTTTGAAAATTCTGTTTTGAAGTTGCCTTGGCCCTATTTCACATAGTCATTAGTCTAAGGTGAATTGCTTGGCATTCATGACTTCTACTGAAATAACTAATTGATTTTTAAAATCTGTATAT